>ML321803.1:0-48888 GCA_005239505.1 Nicotiana paniculata | reverse complement strand
TTTGGGGGGGGGGGGGGGGGGGAGGGCAGTAGTGGATGACTTCCCCACCCATTTTCCTTTTGCGGCACTTTCACGGGCCATAGCAACCTACACACGACAAACACAAATGTGAGAATGGATCAAGAAATTCGCCCAAGGTCATTGTGAGAAGCCAAGTTGACCACACACTTAAAACGAAGGCTCTATATAATAGACTCACCAGAGTGGTTCAAAGTGCACAATTGTTTCATCACAAGGCGATAAGTACTCAAGACTTCCCCATCCCACAATTCAAGTAGTCGAACATGTCCATAACTTAACCGTAGTGCAAGCAATCAATGCTTAAATTCACATTACTACACTAATATAGTACACTAACTACTACTTACAATAGTTCACAAAATTACAACAAGATACACTACCCCTAAAAACCCCACACTTCGCCCAACATCATATACAACTACACTCGGCTACTCTACATTCACTGGTGTTCAATTCACTCTTTTATGAATTTTAGCAAACACCTTGTGGGCATCAATTTTTCTTCTCTTATTTCAACAATGGTGGAGCAAGGTCTCCCTCCCAAATTCAAATGAAGTACAGGGAATTTTAGTTTACTACTTCACAACCAATATGTGCAACTAATTTCGTGCACAGTAGGACCACCCACCATAACAATAAAACATGTCAAAGAGACCTAGAGGATTGGGGGTGTTTTGAGAATGGAGGTCATGACAACACATAAAAATTCACAATATACAAGAGAAGAAGGGGATGAGAAACATACCTTTATGTCTTGAGAAGAAAATGAACAATAATTTGAGAACTTTGAGAACGTGAGAGACAAAGAGGACAGAAGAGAGAAGGGGAGGGGGGCGTCGTTTGAGAGAGAGGGGTGATAAGTAGGGATTTTGACTACTTATTTGCACCCTTTTACTTTTGTTTTAGCTCAAAAATACTTAAAGGTATTCCCGAAAACTAATAAAATATGATTTCTTGCAGGAGTATTGGAAAATGAGCCAAAGTGATTAAATTCAACTCAAGAAGGAGTATTTTTGTACAAGGACTAAAACCAAAAAAAAGGGGAAATGTGTGGACCGCACAATATTGAGTGCAGCCGCAGACCATGAAGGGAATTCTACCAGAGCTTCCTTGCAAAGTGCGGACCACACAATTATTGTGCGGCCGCAGATGTTGAAGATCAAAGAGTTCCTACTTTCAGTCCATCAAGAAGTGCGGACCACACTATTATTGTGCGGCTGCAGAAGTCCAGAGTGCAGCCGCACTAAGAAATGTGCGGTCCGAAGAACCTGAAGAAGTGCGGTCGCAATTCAGAATTGTGCAGCCAAAGAAGTCCCTCCTGTTAAGCTCAGCTTCAAAGTGCGAACCGCACACAGAATTATGCGGCCGTAGAACCTCAGAAAGGGAAAATTATCCCAATATTTCAGCTGTGTATAAATAGTCTTTTTTTGTCAAATTTAGGTCAAGTTTGAACTTCAGAAAGTAGAGAGCCATTTTTATTTACTTCTTTAGGAAATTTTGTGATAGTTTGTCTATTTTACATTGGATTTTCATCCCTTTGTCATCTAATATGAGTTTAATCATCTTTTGTTCTTTAATTTCATCATTTTTGTATATGAGTAGCTAAATTTCTAGCTAGGGTTGTGACCCAACCCTAGTGTGGGTACCTAATGGGTATTTGATTAGGGCTTGTTTAAGGTTGGGTGTGTGATATTTAGCCTAGTAGAATTGATGGTTGCAAACATTGATTCATGCCTTATTGACTTAGCCTCTACTTGAGAAAGAGAGACTACGTCTAGGAAAACTTGGCTAACAAGAAATTGGGATGAACTCAAAAAATTAATAGTCCCAATTAAAGGGTTGAATCTAGAGATAGTAAAACCCGACTTGATCTTATATCAACGATTTTGTGAATTAACCATTTGGACTTGAGAAATCCAAATTGGGCAAAACCATTATATTACCGAAAGGTATCGAGTGGGCAATTGGATGTTGATTGCTATATTACACCCCAACAAATGAAACCTGCCCTAGAGCCCACAACCCGTTAGGTAAACACCTAGGTGGAAATCACAGCCCTAGATCTTTTATTAACTTGAAAAACAACCAAAAATATCATTATCTAGCTTTATATTTGCAAACAATAGCTTAATTTTAGAAGTAGCCAAAAACAACAAAGTATGTGGAAGTGCATTTTAGGCACGTAATACGCTTAGTTCGATTATATACCTAATCCCATATAAGCTCCCTCAGAAATTGATCGAGACTTCAAGTTGGATAATTATAATTGCATCGACCACTTCACGATCCCAATCAGCGGTGTGAATTTGGGCGACATCAATTTTTGGTCTCGTTGTCGGGGAGCTAAAAATGATTTAGCTATATATTTGGTTTTGTGTGTGACCCGTCTTCCTTTACTTCTGGGTGACTAACTTTTCTTGTGAAACAATTGTACGTACAAAAATAGCTCTCAATAATGATCCTCTCTGAACTTTCCTTTGGGGGAGGATGTGGATGATGACCAAGTTGATGAGGTTCCTCTTGAACCTCAAGCAAATAGGCGAGGCAGACCCCCTCAATGTTCCCGTTCCTCCCCCACCTCCACCAAGAGCGGCTCCACAACAGGTGTTGCCAAAGGAAGGATACATAAGTTCCTTAGTCTCGCCCCCCATTAGGGAGGGAAACTTCAAAATCACTAATGTTATGCTCACATTTCTAGAGAAAGGAGAATTCTTAACCAGGGCTCCGAGTCAAAATGCATACAAACACTTCAAGGGGTTTGTGGACACTTGCTGGGGGAGTAAACAGACCAACGTTTCCTAGGATGCTCTAAGGTTGAGGCTATTTCCCTTCTCTCTAGGGTGGAAAGCCTTGGATTGGTTAGAAAGACTGCCAAACCGTTCTATCTGTACATGAGATGAATTGGTGGAAAAATTCATTGCCAAGTTCTTTTCTCCTGGGAATATGGCTACTCTTCGAGATGAGATTCTAGAATTCAAGCAAGAACCCAATGAGCCTTTGCACGAGATTTGAGAGAGGTATCGTACTGTGGTGAAAGAGTGCCCGAACAATGACATGACTGTGTCTATGATTCAATAAACTTTTTATAGGGGGATCAATACTACCAATCAATGTGTGGTCAACCAACTTGCCGGTGGAAATTTCATGATAACGCCATATGCCGAAGCTTGTGAGATTTTAGATGAGATGGAAGATACTTCATCAGCGTGGCAAAGTATAGCAAATGTTCCCCAAGGTGAACCTAATGTAATTCACCTACACAAGCAATTCCATGATCATGGGCAAGCAATTACCGAGTTAACAACCATAATGAATCAATTAGCCAAAGCTCAACTTCAACAAGTTCAAGGTCCTAAGCAAGTAAATTTAATGGAAGGTGTTAAAATGATAGTGAACAAAAGAAGGCAAAAGGGTCAACAAGTGCAAAACCGTGTGGAACAATATGTGCAAGATGATAGTAGGTTTGACCAAGATGAATCATACAATGAACAAGAGGAAGAAGTGCAATATGTAAACAACTACTAAGGGAAAATAAACAACTCTCAAGTCCCAAATCAAAAACAATGGCGATCTCAAGGGAATAAGGAAATTGGAACAATCAAAACCACCAAGGCAATAGGAGTGGTGGTAATAACAATCAAGGCAATTGGAAGAATCAAAACAATCAAAGAAATTGGAGTGGCAACAATCAAGGATATTGGGGAGGCAACAACCAAGGAGTTTGGAATAATAATAAAGGGAATCGGGGGTCGGGCTTTCAAAGTCCCCGATGTATCAACAACAAAGAAACCCACCTCCCTATCCGTCTCATGGATCTAGATCTTCCAATAATGAGATGCGGCAAATTAAGAATATGTGTAAACAAATTATGGAGAAAAATGCCAACTCCGATTCTCAACTATACTCTCACAACACTTCAATCCGCAATTTGGGGGGCACTACCTAGTGCCATGGTCGTAGCCACACAGAGTAAAATAGGTGGGGATGGAACCACCTCAAGTCAAAGAAGAATTATGGATGATGATGAAGTGATTCAAGAATATGAGATTCCAAACAATGTCATTCAAGCTAATGATGAAGTGCGAATTGATATTGATGAAAATGTGGAGGAGACTCAAGAAGAATTGAAACCGTCTAGGGAATACATTGTTGACACACCGGAACCAGTAGTGCCAACGGCTCAGGAACCAATGCCAAGGCCTCCTCCTCCATACCTTCAAAGGCTTGCCAAGAAAAATAGAGAGAACCAATTAAAGAAGTTTATGGACATGATGAAGAGATTATCCATTAATGTGACATTGGTTGATGCGTTGGAACAAATGAACAGCTACGCAAAGTTAATGAAGGATTTGGTGACGAAAAAGAGGTCGATGAATTGTAAGACCAAAAAGATGACACATCAAGTGAGTAAAATTGTGCACTCAATGGCTCGGAAATTAGAAGATCCCGTCGCTTTTACAATCCCTTGAACCATTGGAAACGCTGACTTTGCCAAAGCTCTTTGTGATCTAGGGGCCAGTATCAACTTGATGCCCTACTCGGTATTCAAAAATTTTGGAATTGGGCAACCAAGACCCACATATATGAGGTTACAAATGGCGGACCGTACTATAAACAGACCATTGGATATTATTGATGATGTGTTGGTTCGTGTTGATAAGTTTATCCTCCTGGCGGGTTTTGTAATTTTTGATTCTGAAGTAGACTATGAGGTGCCTATTTTTTTTGGGTAGACCTTTCCTTGATACGGGGAAGGCTCTTGTTGATGTGGAAGCCGGTGAGCTCACCTTCCGGGTGGGTGATGAAAAGGTGGTTTTCCATGTGTACAAATCTATGAGGCAACCGAATAGCAATGAAGTTTGTTCGTTTGTGGACTTAGTGACCGAGGTGATTGTTGATGATGCTAGTGCCATGATGCATGTTGATGATACTTTGGAGGACGTATTTCTCAATAATTATGATGATGAGAAGGATGGCTATGTGGATTATGTGAATGCATTGCAAGGAATGGGGTCGTACACTTATGAACCCTGCAAATTGTCCTTAGATCTTGAGAACCGGAAGACTCCTCCAACAAAGCCCTCAATCGAGGAGCCCCCCACTTTGGAGTTAAATCCATTGCCTCTACATCTCAGGTATGAATTCCTTGGCCCATGTTCTACTTTACCGGTTATTCTTTCATCTTGTTTGACTAACGTGCAGGTAGACTCTACTTTGGCGGTGCTATAAAATAGGAAGAAAGCTATCTGATGGACATTGGCGGATATTCGGGATATAAGCCCCGCCTTTTGCATGCACACAATTATTTTGGAGGAGGATGCCAGACCCTTCGTTTAACATCAAAGAAGATTAAATGAAGAAATGCAGGAGGTGGTTAAGAAAAAGATCATAAAGTGGCTGGATGCCGGGGTTGTTTACCCTATTTCCGATAGCTCATAGACCCCTCCGGTGCAATTTGTCCCAAAGAAAAGGGGCATGACTGTGGTCACAAATGAAAAGAACGAGTTGATTCCTACAAGAACGGTGACCGGGTGAGAGTGTGTATGGACTATCGCAAGCTCAACAAAGTCCCAAGGAAATATCATTTCCCACTTCCATTCCTTTATCAAATGCTTGATAGGTTGGCCGGCCGTGCTTTCTATTATTTCCTTGATGGATATTCCGGCTACAATCAAATACTTATTACTCCGGAGGACCGAGAGAAGACTACTTTCACATGTCCCTATGGTACTTTCGCATTCTCGGGGATGCTATTTGGGTTATGTAATGCACCAGCAACTTTTCAACGGTGTATGATGGCTATCTTCACCGACATGGTGGAGGATTTTCTTGCTGTTTTCATGGATGACTTTTCCGTGGTTGGGAATTTCTTTGATGATTGCTTGAAAAATTTAGATAAGGTCTTGGCAAGATGTTAGGAGACAAACTTGGTATTTAATTGGGAGAAATGTCACTTCATGGTCGAGGAAGGCATTGTCCTCGGCCACAAAATTACAAAGCATGGTATTGAGGTCGACAAGGACAAAATAGAGGTGATCTCTAAACTCCCACCCCTACATCCTTTGAAGGGAGTGAGGAGCTTCTTGGGTCATGCGGGATTATATCGCCGATTCATCAAGGATTTTTCCAAAGTGGTAAACCCCTTGTGCAAGCTTTTGGATAAGGATGCCAAGTTCCATTTCAATGAGGATTTCATGAAGGCATTCGAATTGCTTAAGCTCAAGTTGACTACTACTCCTATTACTACCGCACCACACTGGATCTTGCCTTTCGAGCTCATGTGCGATGCAAGTGATGTGGCGATTGGAGAAGTTTTTGGAAACGTATCAACAAAGTCATTCATCCGGTCTACTATGCTAGTAAGACCATGAATGATGCCCAAGTTAACTACATAGTGACTGGAAAAGAGCTACTTGCGATTGTCTTTGCTACGGAGAAGTTTTTCCCGTACTTCATTGGTACAAAGGTGATTGTCCACACCGATCATGCGGCGCTTAGGTACTTAATTAGCAGAAAGGATTCAAAGGCAAGATTAATGCCGTGGGTGCTTCTATTGCAAAAGTTTGATCTAGAAATTCAAGACAGCAAAGGTAGTGAAAACCAAGTGGTGGACCACTTGTCTCGCTTGGAGGAGGAGGGGAGGACACATGAAGGCCTTGAGATAAATGATTCCTTCCCCGACGAGAAACTTTTATCCATTTCAATGATTGGGATGCCATGGTTCGCCGACTTAGAAAATTATCTTGTGAGTGGTATTTTACCGAATGAGTTTTCTTCAAACACCAGGAAGAAGCTCAAACGGGATTGCCTTGACTATTATTGGCATGAGCCATATCTCTTCCAAATTTATACCGATGGTATGATTCGACAATGTGTGCCAGAGGAATAACAAGTGAAAATTCTTGAGGCTTGCCACTCTTCACCATATGGTGGTCACCATGGTGGAGCGAGAACGACGAAAAAAGTGTTGAGTTGTGGATTCTATTGGCCTACTCTCTACAAGGATGCTAGTGATCTAGTCAAGCATTATGAGGAATGTCAAAGGCCCATTGGGATTTCTAAAAAAAATGAGATGCCTCTCACCACCATCTTGGAAATTGACATTTTTGATTGTGGGGCATTGGTTTCATGGGACAGTTCGTGAGCTCTTGTGGGAACACTTAAATTTTGGTAGTTGTGGACTCTGTGTCAAAATGGGTTGAAGTCTTGGCTTTACCCAATAAGGAAGTTCAAATTGTTGTGGGATTTTCTGAAAAAGAACATCTTCACAAGATTTGGTACTCCAAGGGCCATTATTAGAGATGGGGCATCGCACTTTTGCAACAAGGATTTTGATACCTTACCCACCAAGTACGGTGTGACTCACAAAGTCTCGACCCCCTATCATCCTCAAGCAAGTGGGCAAGTAGAAGTCTTTAACTGGGAGATCAAGAGTATTTTGTCAAAGACAGTGCATTCCAACTAGATAGATTGGTCGAAGAAACTTGATGATGTTCTTTGGGCTTATAGGACGGCTTACAAAACACCAATTGGTATGTCTTTATAATGGTTAGTGTTCGGGAAAGCTTGCCACCTTCCTGTGGAACTTGAGCATACCTCTATGTAGGCATTGAAGAAGTTTAATCTTGAATGGGATGTCTCCACCAACTTAAGGGTGGCACAATGGAATGAGCTTGATGAATTCTGGTACCATGCATATACAAGTTCTTCCTTATATAAGGATGAAGTACCTCCATGACAAGTACATCCGGAACAAGGAGTTCAAAGAAGGTGATCTTGTGTTATGGTTCAACTCTCTGTTATGGATGTTTCTGGGAAAATTGAAGTCTAAGTAGAGTGGTCTGTTTGAGGTTGTGAATGTGACACCCTTTGGTGCATTAGACTTGAAGAATAAAAATGATGAAGTGCTTAGGGTACAATGGTCACCGGGTGAAGCATTATCTTGGAAAAGTTGATGATGGCCACGTCGTGGCATTAATTCATTTCAAGTGATTGATGGTAATCTGTATCGTGCCACGATGTTAAATCAGGCGCTTCTTGGGAGGCAACACATGCTTCTTTTTATTTTTCTTCTTCTTCTTTTTTAGATAGGTTTTGTTTTGAGCTAATTGGTTTTGAAGTGAATTGCAGGATTGAGTGTGCAGTGCTGGTACTGTGCTCGAGAAAAGATGGCCAAATGTTGAAAACATGCAGACCGCACAAAATTGAATGCCACAATAGAGAGGAATATGTGGCCACACAACTAGAGAGCCAAAAATGCAACTCTCTGAAGTTTGGAATTGCAGAGAAATGGCCATTCTGCGGCCGCACTTGAAATTATGCGGTCCGCACAAATTTATGCGGCCACACTCACTTTTGTGCAGATCGTAGAGCTTCAGCTAGGTTCAGGTAAAGAGTGCGGACCGCACTCAAAATTGTGCGGCCGCACTCAGCTGCAATTTTTTACCTAATTTGGCCAACCTATAAATAGGTCCTCATAGAACTATTCACAACTTTCCACACTCTAAACTCTTGAGACCTAAGCAAGCACAATGCACATAAATTTTTTCTCACTCCACCTTCATTTTATTAGTCTAGATTCTCCCATGCATCCTTCATAATTGGTATGTTCGATTCATGTTTAGATTTTTCAATTTTTATTAGTTTTTGTTCTTAATTAGTATAGCTATTTTTAGGCCTAAAATGTCAAATGTTCTTCATGTGTGCTTAAAATTGTGTGGGTAATATCATATGCACTTATTGTGGGCTGGGTAAATCATGTATCATGTTTCATTTGCCAATACCATGTCTACGTTGTGAAAATTTTTGAAAAACCTAAGTCAGTGGCGTATGATTTTAAATTGTGCGGCTGCACATGAGATTGTGCGGTTCGAAGATCCTAAGTCACGGCAAAGAATGCATGAAATGTGCGGACCACACTCAAAATTATGCGATCTGCATAAAATTGTGCGGTCCGCATAAAAAATGTGCGCGGCTGCACTTTGAAAAATCAGAGAACCAGTAGTCTGAACCTGGTTTATTTCGGCTACACTCAAAATTGTGCGATCCGCACTTCATTTGTGCGACTACACTTTAAAATTGTGTGGTCCGCACAAGGCAGTATGTGGTTACACTCAATATTGTGTGGTCCGCACTTTCACATCTGTGCACTGTCTTTCTACAATTGGTAACACTGCTTCTGGACTTTAACTGACTTATGTGCTTCGTATTACAGAAAATGGTTCGATCAAGCGGCAGAGGTGATACATCTAAAGGGAGGGGTGAACCCTCACGAGTCCGAGGCAAGGGAACTCAACCTTTGAGGGTGCAAAAGAAAGCATTAGCAAAAATGCAGACCTCGGGGAGAGGTAAGGCCATATAGCCCTTAGAATAAAGCTCTTACATCTCGTCTAGGGAAGCCTCCGAGGGTCACTCAGTGGAGGAACAACCTGAGGCCCAGTCCCAACCTTCACGATTCCCGGGGAGATACCAACTTTGCAACGAACCGTCCACCACAGCAAGTTCTTCTGAGGGTTCAGATGCCGGAAGCCAGGCTTCAGAGCCCTCCTCTAAACACACTCCCCCTACACCAGTTGCAGTAGATGATGATGATGATGATGATGATGATGGTAGAGGAGGTGACACTAGAGTGCGCGGCCTAGAGAGGTCGAAGAAGAAGGAGATATGGGAAGATAGATTTGTGAGCTTGACACATTCACAAAGTTCAGAGAATGGTGGCCCCAGAGATCGCTCACACTTGAGCGACAGTTCTTATTGAAGGATTTGGATAAATACCATCCAAATGTCCTTAAGCAGTTCTGGGAGCGCAAGGGGTGGATGTGGTTCACCTAGAGTATTATGGATGCCAAAGAGCACTTGGTACAAGAATTCTATGCCAATGTGGAACACATCAAGAAGGGTACCAAAGTGACCAAAGTGAGGAACTTGAAGGTCAGATTTGATCAAAACATTCTGAACACTTACTTGGGATTCGAGGAGGTAGAGGCAATCCAACTCATGGAGAAGCTCTCTATGGTTGATGCAGCTCGCCCTTGGCTAGCAGAGATCTTGGAAGCTCCATTACCACCACAACCGTGGATCATAGTGGGGGTTCCCATTGCACGGGCTACCCTCAAATTTGAATGAAAGAGGTGGTAAACTTTTATGTGAAGCCGTATTAACCCAAGACATAATGAGAACAATCTTTCAATCCCCCGAGCAATTTTGGTGGCATCTATCATGGCCAGGTACCCAATCAATTTGGGTTCCATTATGTCGGCCAACGTATTAGTGGTTTTCCGAAAAGGTGAAAGCTCCTACCCATATCCCAACACCCTCACAGAATATCTCACGAATACAAAAGTGGAGCGGAGGAGTTTTGATACAAAAGTGCGGGCCAAGAAGCCCTTCTCATGGTACTCTTTGCAAGGTCCGGGAAACCCAAAGTTCAAGGGTAAGGCAACTTCTACCATTGGCCAGTCTGATGAGCCATCGGTGGTGGTTACAAATTCAGTTGTTGAGCCTTCTGCAGCTTCCATGCCTTCCAAAGCAGCCTGTCCTTCCACTAAGACAGTTGACATGCTACCACCTTCATCTTCTAGACCATCAGCATCAGTACCAGTGCTTTCCTCATCCACATATCCACTCACTGCGCTGCGAGTCTCCCAGACATTGGCGAGTCTCAACAACTGTATACAGACAACTACTTCAAAGGTGTCTGATATATCCAGTGCTATTGCAGCACAATCTTCTACCCCAGCAGCACCACAGGTTCCTCCGTCAGTGGAGGAAACATTGAAGAAGATTTTGGAAAATCAAAAGACCATTATAGATACACTAGTGGCACTTGGGGGAGCTATTGAGAAGTCGGGGAAACAGGTGAAGAAGATGAGGAAATCCCAGGTCTCGAAGAAATCAGTGGATCGGTTGAGAAAAGAAGTGACCAATATTGCATCAGCTGGCGATCTCCCATTTGACTTACTGATGGAGACAGATCCATCAGTACCAACAGACCCCAGCAACACCATCACCACAGGCACCAGCTGGCCCATCTGACGAGCCAAACTTTGCTGCCCATACTGCTGAGGAAGTGCTTCAGATGTTCACCAACCCCGTTACTCCTCGAGCAGAGGATGATGATATCTAGTTGGAGGAGCCCGAGGATGGTGATGATTCCATGCACACTGAGACCACATAGGGAGTTCCGTTCACTCTCTACCCTTCCTTATTCTGATTTTTGTTAAGCATTGAGGACAATGCTTATTTTTATTCAGGGGGTGGTCTATTTTGGTTGATTCGATGACATTGGCCTGTAATAACTTTAATACTCTTTTTTATTTTATCTTTATTTTCTCTTTCATTGTGTATATATTCCTCCCTATCTTTTTATGTACATATTCTATTCCCCTCGGTTTGTATATTCATTTGTCTTACTTTAAGTAGTTTATTTCATAGCTTTTTTATTTTGTTTTCTTAGTAGTCTAGCTTCTTATTCACTTTAATAGCTTCTTTTTTTGATTTTGTAGCTTGTTGTTATGTTTAAGTGAGCAATAAGCCTTTGGTTTTCTTAATGTCACGGTTCTTTCCAAATGTGAGTTTTGTGTGAACCTTCTTAAGGGATGGAGTGACAACCTTCTTAAGGGATTGAGTCCGTTTTTTATGTTTAGGCAAAAACAATAGTATTAATGAATAAGAAGGATCAAGTATGCTTCACTTGGTACCAATACACTTAACTACACGCTTATGGTTAAAAACAATTTTTTGGAAAGAAATGGCTCTAGTTAGTGACCTTGTGACTCTTGTGTTGACTTAGGCAATCATCGAGTGGTTTAGTTGAACCATTAGAGATTTTCAACATTGAATACGGTTGTTGTGGACCCTAGACTCTATCCTCTTTAACAATCCAGTTGTGTGAGAGGTGAGATATTTTGTTCCAAGTCCAAGTACCCGTGAGAATGGTCTAGAACTTGCCCCGAATGTGTTTCTAGGCAAAATTCTAAGTTTTGCTTGTCTTGAGAAGTGATTGTAGGCTCTCCTTAATCCGTTTTAAAACTTTCCATGGCCCACCATTGATGTTATCCCTATTCAACAAATTTTAGACTAAAGCTTTTTTCATTCGATAATCATCTTACAAGCCTTTACCCTTTTTATAGTGACCCTCTCTTGGTACCCGAGCTTTCTGTAGCACTCATGAGAAACAAATGCCGAAAAAATAAGTTTGGGAGAAAGACGAGGAGTTTCAAAGTGGTATCAAGGCACAAAATAGAAGAAATAAAGAAAAGGAAAGGCAAAGAAGAAGAAAGAAAGAACAAAAAGAAAAACACAAAAAGAAAGTGAATAACTTGAAGGGTTGAAAGAATTCAAAAGAAAGCAAAAGTGCAAAGCATGGAGAAAACAAGGAAGGAGAAAATGAATATCATGACCAAGAAAGAGTGATGTCAAGTCTCTCTAATTCCCCTAAGGAAAAAGAAAATGATTCAAAGAGTCGGCAAGCATGAGCCAACAAGAGAAAATGGAGTGCTTAAGAAAAGATGAACCCGTTCCATTCCAACATTTCCCACCTTAGTCCAATAGACTTCATTACATGCCGAAAAAGCCCTACGTGATTTCAAGTCGAGTAATCTTACATTAGTGGTGATCTACATGAGGGGCAAGCATATGAGTAAACCTTTCACTAATCATTGAATTGAGTGCTACATTCTTAAGTGAGATGAGCAAACAGAGAGTATAGGAGGAGGAGGAGTTTGGCATCCACGGTGACCTACATGAAAGTTCAAACTTCCTTGATGAGTAAGTCAACTCTTGATGCTCAAGCATCACGTTAGAGCTATTTGTGCTTTAACATTCAAAACATGGCCTTGTTGATAATTCATGAGTGTGTGGGTAATTGTTTGTCCCAATTGATGTGTGGTTGATTCACTTTAGGCTAGATGAAATAGCTCTTTTCTTGTGGAGTTGGGAATTACCTTATTTTCTTGAGGACAAGAAAAAGCTTAAGTTTGGGTTAGTTGATAAGTAGGGATTTTGACTACTTATTTGCACCATTTTCCTTTCGTTTTAGCTCAAAAATGCTTAAAGGTATTCCCGAAAACTTACAAAATATACTTTCTTGCAAGAGTATCAAAAAATGAGCCAAAGTGATGAAATTCAACTCAAGAAGGAGTATTTTTGGACAAGGACTGAAACCAAGAAAAAGGGGCAAAGTGCGGACCGCACAATATTGAGTGCGGCCGCAAACCATGAAGGGAATTCTGTCAGAGCTTCCTTGAAAAGTGCGGAACGCACAATTATTGTGTGGCCGCAGATGTTAAATATTAGAGAGTTCCGACTTTGATTCCAGCAAGAAATGCGGACCGCACTATTATTGTGCGGCCGCAGAAGTCCAGAGTCAGGCCGCACCCAGAAATGTGCGGTCCGCAGAACCTGAAGAAGTGCGGCCGTAACTCTGAAATGTGCGGCTGCAGAAGTCCCTCCTGTCAAGCTTAGCTTCAAAGTGTGGACCGCACACAAAATTGTGCAGCCGCAGAACCTCCGAAAGGGCAATTTTGTCCGAAAATTTCAACTGTGTATAAATAGTTTTTTTGTCAAATTTAGGTTAAGTTTGAACTTTAGAAAGAGTGTCGTTTGTATTTACTACTTTAGGAAATTTTGTGATAGTTTGTCTATTTTACATTGGATTTTTATCCCTTTATCATCTAATACGAGTTTAATCATCTTTTCTTCTTTAATTTCTTCATTTCTATCTATGAGTAGCTAAATTTCTAGCTAGGGTTGTGACCCAACCCTAGTGTGGGTAGCTAATGAGTGTTTGATTTAGGGATTTTTTAAGGTTGTGTGCGGATATTTAGCCTAGTTCTTTCTTTAATTTAAGAATTAATGATTGCAAACACTGACTCATGCCTTATTGACTTAGTCTCTACTTGATAAAGAGAGACTAAGTCTACGAAAACTTGGCTAACAAGAAATTGGGATGAACTCAAGAAATTAATAGTCCCAATTAAAGGGTTTAATCAAGAGATAGTAAAACCCTACTTGAGCATATATCAACGGTATTGTGAATTACCCATTTGGAATTGAGAAAGTCAAATTGGGCAAAACCACTCTTTTACCGAGAGGTATCGAGTGGGTAATTGCGTGTTGATTGCTATATTACACCCCAACCAACGAAACCTTCCCTAAAGCCCACAACTCATTAGGTAAACACCTAGGTGGAAGTCACAGCCCTAGATCTTTTTAAGCTTGAAAAACAACAATACCAAAAATATAGTTATCTAGCTTTACATTTGCAAACAATAGCTCAATTTTATAAGTAGACAAAAATAACAAAGTATGTGGAAGTGCATTTTAGGCACGTGATACGCTTAGTCCGAGTATATACCTAATCCCATATAAGCTCCCCGAGGAATCGATCTCGACTCCAAGTTGGGTAATTATAATTGCATCGACCGCTTCACAATCCCAATGAGTGGTGTGAATTTGGGAGACATCAAGGGGGTGGGATTTTGGGTTAGAGTTAATTTAATTTGGTTGGGAGAATGGTTTGGGTAATTAGGTATGGATTATTATGTGTGTGTATATGGGTAGTTGGGTAGGGTTATATGGGTCGGATTAACTAAAAAAATTATACAAAAAAAACAAACCAAAAATTTTAAAAAAAAATTCCACCTTACCTGACTCCCCATCCCAGCGCCCCACGCTGGGCTTGGCACTTAGGGTTGCGATGTTTCTGTAAACTGCACCTCAGGTAGCATGGGACGTTGGCCTGGGCACATGTTCGCTATTTTTTTTTAATATAAACAACCCTTAACCCCAACATTAAATACATACATTATACAAACCCCACACTATTCCCGTCTATGATTTCTATAACTACAAAGAAAACAACAAAAAAAAACTAGTCTACTCTGACTAAAAGAAAACAAAAAAGCTAAGCTACAAAAGCATTAAAAATTGGATATAAAGTCTCGATTACGGGAGAATACTGTAACTTATGAGACTAGGATAATGTATATAAATTCGGGAGTATGAACTTCTCTTTATGCCTCTTTATCAAACACATGTAATTATGAGATCATGCCAAAATGAAGGAAGGGCTTAGCCTGAATATATCTGAGTCGGTTCTATGGACAATCTTTCTATCACACCACAATTTTGACAAATTTCGTGACGGCAAGATCAGAGTAGGGAAAAATTTGTATGATATTCTTGAGAAAGATTATACTGGACTTCTTTAGAATTGCAAAAATGTCACATTGTTATGATTCTTAAGGAATCTTTTCTTGAATTATTGAATTCTTGTTGAAGCAGAAATATCACGTTACTAAGTTGCCTACTATTTTGATATAAGCACCTCTCTTTGAATTAGAGAGGTCTTATGCTTTAAATGGTGTGGGCCCCACATGTTAGGTGACTAATCCCCATAATCTACTTAAATGAGCCACCTTTCAATAATAATTTAAGAGTCGTAACTTTGAAATGGTGGGCTGCCACATTAAGGCTTATTCAAAGCCTTAATTAAGCACCCACTAATCCTTAACTAACTTGTTAAATTCCCCCATTAGCCAATAATTAACTAATTATTCATATAATTAAGAATTATTTGAACTTACTTAAAATAATATTCACTTTTAACATACCTTATACACCTTATTATCATGGTCATGTAGTACCTGTATGGAACTAGTCCATAAATACCAGGTACTATAGCTCAGACCGCATTTTACCCCAAATCGAAAATCGTCGACGAAACTTATTTTCTTTGATTCATTTACCCTTTATCCTTCATGGCACTTTACTTATCACCTATTGTAAATAGCATAAATTCATATAATCTCATCCCCGAGTCTACGTTAATTAACTGAAGACGAGACTTTAACGTACGAAAATGCGAGATGTAACACTCCCGGTCCCAGACATATTACTAGTGGGCCATCGAACATTCTGCTGATCAAGGTTCCGTCTTCGGATAAGGTGAATCGGGCTGCCTTTGTGCGCAAGGCCCTTGATTATTTTGGATCTGAGGGAAGTTTCCCAGTCTTCAAATACTCTATGTATTTATTTCTCCAATCACATGTTAATCTTGTGGAGTTTATCTCGGCGTGACTTTCTTCGACTACTGACCTCATGAGTTGCACAATGTCCCATGAGTTTAGCTCGTCATCCTCGACCAACGGCCCTAAGTTTTCCAGGGCATCGACTTCACTATTTTGATCTTGAGGTACGTGCTGCAAAGTCCATTCTTTAAACCGATGTAATGTTATTTGTAATTTATATCGGTACCTTTGCATTCATTCTTCTCTGACTTCAAACATTCCATTAAGCTAATTCACCACAAGGAGGTAGTCACACTTAGCTTCGATCACCTCCGCCCCCAAGCTTTTAACTAGTTCGAGACCTGCAATCATGGACTCATATTCAGCCTCGTTGTTTGTCAATTTCACAGTTCTAATGGATTGTCTAACGACTTTGCCTCTGGGTGGATTCAGTACGATGCCAAGTCCGGACCCCTTTGAATTCGATGCACCATCTGTAAAAAGGGTCTCGATTCCTGAGGACGTCATCGAGGTTATCGACAACTCTCTTTCGACCTTGGCTAATAGGACCGGCGTGAAGTCGGCCACGAAATCTACTAAAATTTGATACTTAATGGTTGTCCAGGGTCGATATTCAATATTGTACCCTCTAATTTCTATGGCCCATTTGGCCAATCTCCCCGAGAGTTCGGGGTTATGCATTGTATCGCAATGACTAAGTTGTCACAATACATATAGGGTGACACTAAAAGTACGATTTCAGTTTCCTAGAGGCGCTTAACAAAGCAGGCGCCAATTTTTCTAGGTGGGTATATCTAGTTTCGGCCTCACCAAAGGTCCGACTAACATAATAAATTGGAAATTACGTATCTTGTTCTTCCCGAACTAGGATTCCTCTTACCGCTATCTCGGATACTGCCAAATATAAGTACATGTGTTCGTCTGCCTTCGGCATGTGAAGCAGTGGTGGGCTCGACAAGTATCGCTTAAGATCTTCCAAGGAGCGTTGGCATTACGGAGTCCATGTGAAGTTATTTTGCTTCTTAAACAACGAGAAAAATAGATGACTCTTATCGTAGGACCTCGATATGAATCGCCTCAGGGCGGCTATGTGCCTGGTTAGCCTCTGCACGGCCTTCACGTTGTCCACTACCGTGATATCCTTGATAGCGTTGATCTTGTCAGGGTTGATCTCGATTCCTCGGTTGGATACCATGAGTCTGAGAAGTTTACCTGACCCGACTCCAAACATGCATTTTTCCAAATTCAACTTCATGTTGTACTTCCTCAAAATACTAAAGGTTTCCTAAAAATGCTTCAAATGGTCCTCTGTTCCTAGGGGCTTAACTAACATATCATCAATGTAAACTTCCATAGATTTTCGTATTTGTTCTTCGAACATCCGGTTTACTAGGCGTTGGTAAGTGGCACCAGCATTTTTTAATCCAAATGGCATTACGTTGTAGCAGTATGTGTCATACTTAGTGATGAAGGAGGTTTTTTCCCTGATCATCCAGGTTCATTTGTATTTGGTTGCACTCGGAATATTCATCAAGAAAACTGAGGATCTCGTGGCTGGCCGTAGCATCGATCATGTGATCGATGTTAGGCAAAGGAAAAGAGTCATTGGGGCATGCTTTTTTTTAAATCCTTGTAATCCACACACATTCTTAGTTTGTTCCCTTTCTAGGGACTACTACTACGTTTGCTAGCCATTCGGGATATTTGACTTCCCGGATGGACCCTATTTTAAGGAGCTTAGTTACCATAGATGAAGGCATGCTTGATCTCGGATCGAGGTCTCCTTTTCTGCTTCACCGGATAGAACTACGGGTCCAAGCTTAGTTTATGAGTGGTGATCTCTAGTCATATTACTGTCATGTCGAGATGGGACCAAGCAAAACAATCAATGTTAGCTATAAGAAATTCAATGTGTTTTTTCTTGAGCTCAGGAGTTAACCCCGTGCCCAGGTAAACCTTTCAATCAGGAAGATGTTCGATCAGTATGACCTGCTCCAGATCTTCGATCGTTAATTTGGTAGCATCGGAATCACCGGGGACTATGAAGGATCGAGGAACCCCGTAATCATCGTCTTCGTCAGTGCCTGATTGTCTAGTTGGGTCGAGGCCAGCGTCGATGATTGCTAGTTGGATTCCTATTTTGCTTAGAACCTGAATACTTTGTCGATGAAAGTGTTGATATTGAATCACTTCATGAACGGCAAAAATTTCCTTCTCGACGGGCAGTTCCACGTAGATTGTTTTAATCCCCTCCGAGGTTAGGAATTTTAACACCTGGTGAAGGGTCGAGGGCACTTCCCTCATGTAGTGGATCCACGATCTCCTGAACAGGGTGTTATATCTCATGTCCCCTTCGATCACATAAAACATGGTCTCCTGGATGGTCCCGACTGCATTCACTGGTAACGTTATTTCCCCCTTAGTAGTTTCACAAGCCATGTTGAATCCGTTTAGCACTCGGGTCGTGGGCACGATTTGGTCCTGTAGGCCGAGTTGTTCCACGACCCTTGATCGAATGATGTTGGAAAAACTACCTGGATCAATTAACAGCAGTTTAACTCGAGTTTTATTCATGAGTACATATATTATCAGTGAATCATTATAGGACTGCATGATTCCTTCTGCATCCTCATCGTTGAAAGACAAGGTTCCTTCTGATATGTAGTCCCGAGTTCGTTTCTACCTCGTGATTGACACCTAGGTACATTTTAATATCGGACCTTGGGGAACATTAACCCCTCCGATAATCATATTAATGACGTGTTGAGGTTCTTCTTGTTCATTTTGTTTATTGGAATCCCTATTTCTGGAATGATTCTTGGCTCGATAACTTAGAAACTCCTGAAGGTGCTCGTCGTTGAATAACCAGGCTACTTCTTCTCTCAACTGTTTACAATCTTCCGTTATGTGGCCATGGGTGACATGATATTTTCACATTTGGTTGGGATTTCTCTATGCTGGATCGGTTTGTAAAGGTCGAGGCCATTTGGTATTTTTGTTGCGTCCAATAGCCGATATGATGGCGGTTGCGTCAATATTAAAGTTATATTTTGATAGTCGTGGAGCTTCTTTAGGTCTGATAGTCCCGTCGAAGTCGTTCTTTCTCATGAACCCTCGAGAGCTCTAGCCTGGATCACTCCTCCTTTAATTTAGTACATGATTTCTCCTAGATCCGCTGCTCCAATGATGTTCATTATACGGCTGGTACCGATCCCTGCTCAACCTCGGTTCTCGACCAATTTCCCTCTTGATTCTGTAACCGGGCATGATAGGATAAACGGACCCAGAAGGAGCCCCAAGCTGGTCATCTTTGACCCTGATCTTTGATTGATATCGATTGTGCACATTGGCCCAAGTAACAACCGGGTACTCTATCTAATTTTGCTTCAAATTTTGCAAAGATAATGAGCTTCGAACATTGATTCCTTGTGTGAAAGCCTGAACAACCCAATCATAAGTGACGGTGGCAGGTCTATTCGTTCCATTTGGAATCGAGACACGAATTATCTGAGCATTTTGTTGTGCTTATGCCTTACCTTGTAAAGGTCCGACTTCTTGGTTTCAACCTTGATGGCCCCAGCGTGCTCCTTTACAAAATAATTTTCAAACATAACAAATGAATCAATAGAATTAGGTGGTAAATTGTGGTACCATATTATAGCTCCCTCTAATAGGGTTACCCCGAATATCTTTAGCAAGACAGATTTGATCTCGTAATCCTCTAGATCATTCTCTTTGATAGCACACGTGTAAGAGGTGACATGCTCGTTTGGGTCGGTCATTCCATTGTATTTAGGAATATCTAGCATGCAGAACTTCTCGGGGATCGGTTTGGGAGTCGCGCTCAGGGGGAAGGGCTTTTGCATGAACTTTTTGGAATCCAGACCCTTCAATATTGGCGGTGCCCCCGGGAATTCATCGACCCTGGAGTTGTAAGTTTCCACCTTCTTGTCATTTGCCTCGATCTTCTTTTCCCCACACTCAGATCATTTTGTTAATTCTTCTAGCATCTTCATGATTGCAGGATCGGCCCCCGATTCCTTCTCGTTCGATTTCCTTGACATCGATTCGACCCTGTGGACAACTTCCAGGGACGGCTCGGGTTCGATCCTGCTTGGTGGGTGATTCTAGTTTTGGAGCTAGGCTATAGCTTCTTGTTGAGCCTACAACATTTCGAAGATCACTCGCACGCTGATCCCGCACTCTTCCCTGCCATGGGTTCTTTGAGCTGATGATCGAACATCCCTATGGATGTTGCTCTCGGGATCGACAACCAAATTTGCGTTGATGGCTACATGTGACCTGACATCGATTGGATCTATAGCCGGAACTCCATCGAGGCCAACTGGAGGTATGTTGTTTCCTTTGCTATGTTATCATTTTCGTCGTGATGACAAAAATCATTGTCCACGTGTAGGGGTGATGTTTGAGAGTTCGACATATTGATCCTGGAATAAACAATACTCCAAAGAACAAGTGTAAAATAGTGTGTGTTATGAAAGTTTGTACCGGGTAATCACTATTATCCTTAGCCCCACGGTGAGCGCCAAACTGTTTACTCTAAAAAGCATATAATAATTGAACTTATACGCGATTTCAAGGATACGTGATATAACTTGATACAAATTAAGAAAGCAGATTAATATTAAAATCGATGATAAAAGAATAAATACAAACCACGCAAATCGAACAACCTTGGCCGTTGAATTTGATCACCCTTGAACTAAGAGATGCCTAAACAGATGTATGAAAAGAACAACAAGATGATAAAAGCTATAAATGACAGTATATTGCTTTGTATTGCGTATTGTGATGTGTTTTACAAATTATCAGACCCCCTTTATATACTAGGGGAGTCCTACCCTTGATACAATTTTATACAAGGTTAAAAATCACATGATTTGCTAATTAATCGACCTATCCTTGAAATGTGCCGAGATTTCCACCGTGATCTACAGCTGATCGCGGATATTTAGTCCTTTTGTTATTCGGCTCGGAAAATTTCCCTCAATCTCGTCCGATCTCAATTTTGTTCGGTCTCGGTGTCTCGATCTTAATGATATAACTTCGCATCTCGGTTCGATATAATTCAAGGTCGAATTTTAACCTATCATATTCCAGTCTCGATTAGTCACAGAAGAGGCGAACCCGCTTTTGACCGTATACAAAAGTGTTTTTAAATAAAATATATAAGGTCTCATTTTAAAGTTCTTCTCTAGGCGACAAAATATGTTAGAGCAGCCCCTGATCCAATTCTAACGGGATATGAATTAATTTAGCAGTCTAACCCTGTCTAGTCCTTCATTTGAAATGTTATTTAAAATGCTAGTTCAACCTTGTTTACCTCGAAAATAGGTGTTAACAATTATACTTGATTTGTGATTCTAAGAATATGTGATTTACTTCAATACTAGTAGATAATCAAGAAATACTAAGTGTAAGTAAGAGGAATATGATAGCCAAACCAATGTTGCCAACGAGCCGGGGGGCCTCAAGCTTGATAGCCTCGGGATCTCGAGGTCAGTAAATAGCAATAAAGTATGAACAATAAATGAAGAACAATAAAGTTACAGAACAATCTTGGGAACAGTAAACGAGAAAAGCATAGTAGAATATTCTATAGCAGTGAATTAATTGTCCTTACAAATGATAGGAGTCTCCTTTATATAGGAGAGGGAAATACATTTCTATCTACAGTAAAAAACATTATTGATACATTTGTATAACCGCCTAGTACGGATTTGTACATACCAATCCTAAGATTTACACCTTGACCTATATGCCCTTAAGAAATTCCCGTTTTTCCTTGATTGCTATCGATTTTGCACTGGCTTGAGGTAGGACGCGTCGGGCCTTCGATGTGCTCTCTCTAAGTATGTACTCTAATATCGGGCTGGAACCCTACTTCGAGCTTTCTGAGCTCAGGCTCAGCATAACAGAGACTTCGAAATTGGACTCCTCCAATTTCAGCCGTATACAGATAGTCCCCGCGTTTCTTATAATGAAACGATAGGAAATGATTTGAATTCTTGACCCTTTGATATCCCAACCATGACGTCAGTCACGTGAGGTCAGCGATTGGTGTGGCGGAAAGGTCGTGCAGAGGTCACGTTTGCACAGTTGTCAAAAACCATAAATCGATGACGGCAAAATGGTAGTACCTCTGAAACACGTTTAGGTGGCCCCTATAAATACTCCAACCTTTCACTCTTCATAATTTTACTTTCTACAACATCTTCAAATCTTTATCAACTCTTCCCTACATTTACCCCTTCCTTGTGTTCATCTCTAAAACCAGTCTCTTCCTCTAAAAAATTTCAGAAAAAATGGAAAAAACTTCTAAGACTGTTCCCTAAAAAGAGAAAGCCTCTTCGTCATCACACTCGTCGAAGAGAAAAATGGTAGTACCTCCTCGTATTGAGAAGTGTAACCTCGGACCTTGTGAAACGTCTTCTGATTTGAAGTCGAAAAACCTTCCTCTGTTGTGGGACGATGTGAACCCATGTCTCGATACATCAGTCTAATAACCAAACCCGAACAAGTGAAGGTGGATTGCCGTTGGGGGGGATGAAGTAAAAGTGGAGATTCCTTCATCTGAAGAGGATATAACTACTTTCAAAGCAGGTTTTCTAAGCGTATACACATACCCGTTCACCTTAGGTCCTGTAGGACATTCTTCACCCCCATTAGATCCAGTGATCCTCGATTTTTGTCGACAATATCAGGTGACCCTCGGCCAGATTTATCCTTCCTTCTGGAGAATTGTTTACCTGATTAGGTAAAGGTCGAGGGGATTCCTTTTACCCTCGACCATGTGTTTAGACTTTAGAGCCCTTGTCTCTATCGAGGTGGTCTGATAAAATCACAACTTCAATCTTCGAAGTCTTTCTTCGATAGCATCGATGAGGATAAAGACAGAGGGTGGATGATATGCTTTGTTCGAGTCAGGACCTCCAACCTGATTCCTGCTGCAAAGATGCCATTCTCCGAGGAATGGAATATGAATCGTAAGTATGTATTAATCGAGTACGTTTTATTAATCAAATATCCTCTCTCTCATTTGGACTAACTCTCTTATGATGATGCAGTCGTCGAGTGATAACCTGGTGTAGTTAAGGACCTCCAGGGCTGGGTTCGGCAACTAGCTTCCACCTCCACATATGTCGAGCGCGTCTGGTTTGACTTAGCCAAAGGCCGATGGGAGGCCAAAAACCACAGTGATTTTTTATTATTGACATATTTGAGTTCCTTAGTAAAATATCTCTCATAGCATATTTAACTTTTGCGCTTATGTAGGCCTCGGGGATGCGTTTTCAATGAGGCCACCCCCATCTAGCGAGGTAGAGACCCAAAAACCTAAAAAGGATAAGAAGAGAAAGATATATGTGCTGGCAGAGTCCCCGAAGCAAAAAAAATCCAGTCTTCGAAAACCTAGGGCTACCACGGTGGCTTTGTCTCCCGAAGTTGCCTCAAACCTTCGTGCTGAGGATGAAGAGGGAGATGAGACCAAAGGTTAATAACTCGGAGAGGAAGTGATATTGCTGCTTCAAAGGTCACTATGTCGAAGGCTGCCGAGGTGGTTCAAGCTCGAGCTTAAGGGATCTCCGAAGAGAGCTCGGGCACAGTGCTCGAACCGACTGGTGACCAGAACGTACCTCGTACTGAAAAGCACTTGGTAGATGAGTCCAAAGAACTCATCCCTATGGCTCTTCGAAGGTGAGAGAAGGCCTCGATTGATCAACTAGGGGTAATTGATGTGGGCGACACTCCATCAGGACCGTCGTTTTCTCTAGGGCAAATACGGGATGCCCAAGATATGAAGACTCCCGACATGGGGGCATCCCACGGAGAGGACGATATATTTGGAGAGTGCTTTGCGGGTTTGAGGAAGGTCCCGAACTTGACGCCTCGTTCATTTTTGAAGAAGCCGAGAAACTTTAGAAATAGCTAATCTTCGCCTTAAGAAACTATGTCTTGAGTTTGGATCTTGCCTTTCTGACCCTCTTCTTTTATTTCTTAGGTCGTGATTCTCTTCGACCAAGCCTTGTCTAAGTGACGAGCTGCGCTGTCCCACTGTGAACCAGAGCTTAGGAGACTCATGTCAGAGTCGGATGAACTCAAGGCCATTTATGCTAAGAGGGAGAGGGAGCTTAATGACCTTCGATCAAGTTCGGAGATGGCGCCCCGAGAGCGGGCTGATTTTGTTGAGCAGGTAATATAGCCTTTGTGGGCCTACCTTATGCTTACTCCTTTTAGTGTTTAATGTTTCGACTTGATTCTTGCAGTTTAAGTAGAAGGATGACCTAGTTGGGAAACTTCGGGAGGATCTTAGGGTCAAAGATACTGAGATCCTCGAGCTGGAGCAGCGCATAGATGATATGGCCTCCGAGAAGGACGCCCTTTGAGAGAAGCTGACCTCGGTTGAGCACCAACTTCGGGGTGCAAAGGAAGAAAGCCGCATATATAAGGACCTTCATGTTGATTCGGCCGTAGAATTATCCAAAACCTTGTCCGAAGCTAATGCAATTATGTCTACGTATCGGGCCGATGCTGCTGCTGCTAATGCTCGGGCTAAGAAAGTAGCTGATGCGGCCGAGCTTAAGTTAACACGGGCCACCAATCAAGCTCGACTTGAGTATCGAAGGCAAGCCCTAGAGGAGGTGCGGGTCGAAGGGTTTGATCTTTCTACTCAGATCGAGAAAGTGAAGGCACTGGAAGAAGAGGCGGCAATATTTCTCACTTCCGATGAGGATCCTGCCAGCGGCTCTGAGAGTGGGTCGGATGAAGATGAATTCCTCGAGGAGAAAGAGGCCTCCGAGGAGGAAGAGGTCGCCGAAGATCAGGCTGCCGAAGGTCAGGCCATTGAAGATACAGCTCCTGGGAAAACTACCTCCGATCAAGTGACCCCGACAGTAGACTAAGCTTCTTTCATTTTTCTTTTTGTGTAAGGGCTCTGTATGGGAGCTTTGTAAACATACTTTTGAACCATCATTTGTATATAAAGAATCTTTTGTTTCATCTTTGTGTTCATTTTTGACTTGTCTTTGCCTTAGAGATTTGTTGTTGACAATCAGTACAATGTATTGGACTTAGAATATAAAACACTAAGGTTTTTGTGTTTTGACCGATGTTCGATAGTAGATGACCACTTAAGGTCCGACCTTCGGGCTAATATTTAGCTTAAGACTTTCGAATTCAAACTGGCAAGGTCCCGAGCATGGTGTGCTCCGGCCTTTAAGTTCTTCAAGTATCGGCCCTTAGGCTCTAGGATATCGACCCTTAGGCTCTTTTTAGAATGGGTCAATTCGACCTCTAAAATGGCTACAATTTTCCCCCATTCTAGCTAAAGACTTGTAAACATTTTGTTATGCCTGGCATGTTTTTATATCTGTTTGACTTTTTCGATGGTTCGATTGTTTGAAACCTCGCTTGTAAGCCGATGTGTAATGACAGTCGAGTACCTCTTTGAGGTTTTATCGAAGGCTAATATTTTCGAAGCCTTCACCTTATTCGGGGCTGATTTTATCGAAGCCCCTTTGCTTATGCCGAGGTTAGCTTGATTTAACCGATTTTTCAAAGTATTTGAAGGCCTTTTGTTTTATGGCAGAATTCAGACGTCTCTGAGCCGCATTTTTTCGGTCGTAACCTTTTCGTATGACCGTAGTCTTTTATATGGTCGTAGCCTTTAGTCCCCGAGCGAGGTGGCCTTGACCTTAATATTGAGGGGATGCCTTTCTTAAGGTCTTATTAGTTCGTGTATGCCTTATTGTGGTCTTATAATTTCGATTTTTCCTCATTGAGGTCTTATATGTTCGAGTTTGCCTCGTTGAGGTCTTATAAGTTTGAGTTTGGCTCATCGAGGTCTTATAAGTTCGAGTTTGCCTCATTGAGGTCTTATAGGCTCGAGTTTTTTATGGCTCGACGTGTTGACTGTCGATGAAAGTCCCCGAGTATTCGATTATATTTGGCCCTTCAGCCGTTAAATGTGAAAATAGTAGACTTTTTTGAGGTCCTCCTTGGCGTGACTTGTTTTCTTTGAAAATGTAACCTCCTAGGGTGATGCCCTCCAGTATTCGAGGTTGATTGAAAACAAGCCTTGAATACTTGTTGATTTTACCTTAGGTAGCATATAGATGTTGCCTCGTTAAAAACCTTGCGGTAAAATCCATTTGGGATAAAACCTGATCTAAGGGAAAAAGAGTGCAACGCATTCTTTAAAACCCAAGGTCTTCGAGTTTGAGGGTGCTTCGATATCTCCAATCGAACACCTGTAAGGAGTTAGTATAAAATATAAACAAAAAAGGGAAATGTCATACCTCAACAATAATAACGTTTTGAGCAACGATATATTCCAATTGCTTGGTTGTTGCCTGCCTTCCATTGTTCTAAGTTTGTTGGATCCTTTTCCTACGACTTCGAGGATGCGGTATGGTCCCTCCATATTAGGGCCTAGTTTCCCTTCATTTGGGTTTCGAGTATTGAGGGTGAATTTTCTTAGAACTAAGTCCCCGACTCCTAAGTAGCGGAGGTTCGTTCTTCTGTTGTAGTACCTTTCGATTCTTTGTTTTTTGAGTGGCCATTCGAATGAATGCGGCCTCATGCTTTTCATCTAATAGCTCGAGGGAGGTGTTCATGGCCTCTTTTTTTGAGTCATCAGTGGTATGTTGAAATATGGCGCTTGGTTCCCCGACCTCGACTGGGATTAACGCCTCAGACCCATATACCAAAGAAAATGAGGTCTCTCCTGTGCTCGACTTCGATGTTGTTTGATATGCCCATAGTACCTTAGGCAACACTTCTTTCCATTTCCCCTTCGCATCATCTAACCTCTTTTTCACGTTTTGGATGATGGTTTTGTTTGTGGACTCTGCTTGACCATTTGCACTTGGGTGATAAGGTGTTGATAGTATCCTGATGATTTTATGATCTTCGAGGAATTTGTTACTTTGTTGCCGATGAACTACTTCCCATTATCGCATGTTATCTCGGAGGGAATCCCGAACGGACATATGATGTGATCCCATATGAAGTTGATGACTTCCTTTTCTCTTATCTTTTCGAAGGCCTGCGCTTCTACCCATTTTGAGAAGTAGTCAGTCATAAATAAGATAAATCGAGCTTTACCTGGTGCCGTTGGCAGGGGGCCGACGATGTCTATCCCACATTTCATGAATGGCCATGGGGATAGGAACGAGTGTAGTTTTTCACCAAGTTGATGGATCATTGGTGCAAATCTTTGGCATTTATCACATCTTCGAACGAACTCTTTGGTGTCCTTACCCATGCTATCCCAGTAATACCTCGCTCTGATCACCTTATGAACCAAAGAATTGGCACCAGAATGATTCCCACAAGTGCCTTCATGGATTTCCCATAGCACATAATCAGTATCTCCTAGTCCCAAATATACGGCCAGTGGTCCGTTGAAGGTCCTCCTATATAATGTTCCGTTCTCGTCGAGTGAAAATGTATCTGTTGTGGTTCAGAGGGTTCTAGATTCTTTTGGGTTCATGGGGAGCTTCCCATGATTCAAGTAGTCGATGTACTTGTTCCTCCATCCCATGTTAGACTTGTTGAGTTAATTTCACCGACTTCGATAGTTGAACGATAGTCTCCGGGACAATGTCATCTTCTTCAACAGATGAGCCCAAGTTTGTGAGTGCATCGGCTTCCCTATTCTGTTCTCGAGGTACAGGGTCAATTCTTTAAAGCGGTGCAATGTTACTTGAAGCTTGTCTAAGTATTTTTGCATCCTATCTTCTCAAACCTCGAAACTTCCGTTTACTTGGTTGACTACCAAAAGAGAGTCACATTTTTCTTTGATGACCTCTGCTCCAAGAACTTTGGCTAATTCAAGACGTGCAATCACGGCCTCATACTCGGCCTCATTGTTAGTCAATTTCGAAGTTTTTATCGATTGTCTAATAATGTTTCCCGTAGGAAATTTTAGAAC
The DNA here is from genome assembly GCA_005239505.1 of Nicotiana paniculata. Taxonomy (NCBI): domain Eukaryota; kingdom Viridiplantae; phylum Streptophyta; class Magnoliopsida; order Solanales; family Solanaceae; genus Nicotiana; species Nicotiana paniculata. The sequence goes on along the minus strand of ML321803.1, from coordinate 20,883 downwards.
TATACTGATCCCGTACCCTATAACATTCGAGGCACCGTCAGTGAAGAGGGTCCATACCCCCGAAGATGTGCCCGATTTTAACAAGAGTTCCTTTTCTACTTCGGGCATGAGGGCAGGCGTAAAATCGGCCACGAAGTTTGCCAGAATTTGAGACTTAATGGTAGTCTGAGGTTGATATTCGATATCATACCCTCCGAGCTCGATGGCCTATTTGGCCAGTCGGCCCGATAATTTGGGATTATGCAAAATGTTCCGAAGCCGATATGTAGTTAATACACATATAGGATGACATTGAAAATATGGTGTCAACTTCCTAGATGCACTTACTAACTCTAGAGATAATTATTCTAAATGCGGGTACCTGGTTTCAGCATCTCCAAGGGTCCGACTTACATAATAGACAGGGAATTGCGTACCTTGCTCTTCTCGAACCAACACAGCCACTTACTGCTACCTAGGACACAACCAAATATAAATATAGTGTTTCATCCTCCTTTGGAGTATGAAGCAAGGGCAGGCTCGAGAGATACCGTTTCAGCTCTTCCAAGGCTTGTTGACACTGCGGAGTCCATGCGAAGTTATTTTTCTTCTTGAGTAGGGAGAAGAAATGGTGACTCCGATCTGATAACCTCGAGATGAATCGGCCTAAGGAAGTTATCCGCCCAGTCAGCCGTTGCATGGCTTTCACATTGTTCACTATGATGATCTCCTTGATGGCTTTGATTTTATCGGGGTTGATCTCGATCCCCCTGTTTGACACCATGAAGCCCAAAAATTTGCCTGAGCCAACTCCAAAAGTGCATTTCTCGGGGTTGAGCTTCATGTTTTATTTTCTTAGAATATCGAACGTCGCCTGCAAATGAGTCAAATGGTCCTCTGCACGCAGGGACATAACTAGCATGTCATAAGTTTAAACTTCCATAGACTCGCCTATTTGATGTTCAAACATCTTATTAACTAGGCGTTGATATGTTGCTCCCACATTTTTTAGCCCGAAGGGCATTACATTATAGAAATATGTACCATACTTTGTGATAAACGAAGTCTTTTCCTGGTCCTCCGGGTTCATTTGAATTTGATTGTACTCGGATTAGGCGTCGAGAAAAGTAAGGATCTCGTGGCCATCCGTGGCATCGATCAATCGGTCGATGTTGGGCAGTGGGAAGGAATCTTTTGGGAATGCTTTGTTCAAATCTTTGTAATCAACACACGTTCTAAGTTTATTCCCTTTTTTGGGGACTACTACGTTAGCTAGCCATTCGGGGTATTTTACTTCCCTAATGGATCCTATTTTGAGAAGTTTAGTTACCTCATCTTTGATAAATGCATGCTTTACCTCGGATTGAGGTCACCTTTTTTGTTTCACTAGTTTGAACCTGGGGTCGACACTTGGTCGATGGGTGGTTACCTCCAGTGGGATCCCTGTCATATCTAAATGGGACCAAGCGAAGCAGTCAATGTTATCAATAAGGAATTGAATAAGTTTTTCCCGGAGTTCAGGTCTTAATCCCATTCCCAGGTATACCTTTTGTTCTGGTAGGTGCTTGACCAATACCGATAGTGGACTTCATTACATCTGAATCCTCGGGCGAGACAAAGGATCGAGGGGAAAGGAAATCTTCTTCGTCCTCGATCACCTGTTCTTCAGGCTCCTGTCTCTTGGGCTCAACCGAGGGCACGAGCTATAATTGTTATTTGGATACCTGTTTGTCCTTTGACTTCTCTGAGGTAGATGATGTCGATACTGGTGTCATGTCGTGCACCGCAAACATCTCCTTAGTTGCATGATGCTCTCCATATACCGTCTTTATGCCATCATTTGTTGGGAACTTCATCATTTGATAAAGAGTTGATGGCACTTCCCTCATGCTATGGATCCATGGCCTTCCAAGTAGAGCATTATATCTCATGTCACCTTCGATGACATGAAACTTAGTGTCTGGTAAAGTTTCGGCCACATTGACTAGGAGGATGATTTCCTCCTTCGTTGTTTCATTCGCCATGTTGAATCCATTCAGGACTCGAGGGGAGAGTATGATTTGGTCGAGCAGCCCGAGCTGCTTCACGACCTTCGACCTGATTATATTTCTTGAAGTACCTGGATCCACGAGCACACGTTTAACTTGAAATTTATTTAAAAGGATAGAAATTACCAATGCATCGTTGTGAGGTTGAGATAAGGCCTCGATGTCTTCCTCTATGAATATAAGAGTATCCTCAGGCTTGTAGTCCCGAGTCCGCTTCTCCCTTGTGATGGATACTTTCGTTCGTTTTAATATGGGTCCTATGGGACGTCGATTCCTCCGATGATCATGTGAATGACATTTTGGGGCTCTTCTGGTTCATTCTTCCTGTTTGCATCTCTCTCTCGAAAATGGTTCTTTTCCCAATCGTTGAGAAACTCTCGAAGGTGTCCCTCATTGAACAATCAGGCTACCTCCTCTTGAATTTGTCTGCAATTCTCGTTCATATGACCATGAGTACCATGGTACTTGCACATTACATTAGGTTCCTTTGAGAAGGATTGGTCTGTATGGTCTTGGGCCATCGAGTATCTCTAATATTGCCGATGGTCGATACGATGTCTGAGGCATCGATGTTGAAGTTGTATTTTGACAATCGGGGTGCTTCCATGGGTCCCGAATGTCGGTCAGACCCGGTCTTTCTTATGAGTCCCCGGGAACTTTAGCCTCGATCCATTCTTCGGTCATTTCGAGGTATGTTACGCCTCGAAGTGTTTCTTCTGTCCTCGACGTATAGCTGATACCTTTCCTTGTTCAGACTTGGCTCCCTTTCTTTATTTATTTGTTACTTTGCTAGTATCCTGCTCGGATAGACTGAGCCATAGGGGGCTCCCAACTGGTCGACCTCGACCCTGATTTTTGATTGGTACCCGTTGTGCACATCCGCCCATGTTACAGCGGGATACTCGATCAAGTTCTTCTTTAGCTGCCTCGAAGCTATTAATCTTCGTTCATTCGATCCCTGTATGACGGCCTATACAGCCCAGTCATCGGAGACTGGTGGTAGTTCAATGCATTCCATTTGGAAACGGGAGGCGAACTCCCTCAACATCTCGTTCTCTCTTTGCTTGATTTTGAACACATCGGACTTCCTCGTTGAAACCTTTATGGCAACAGCTTGTGCCATTACAAATGAATCTGCCAACATGGCAAACCAATCTATTGAGTTCGGGGGCAGGTTATGATACCATATCATGGCCCCTTTGGACAAGGTTTCACAAAATTTCTTCAATAGGACAGACTCGATCTCGTCGTCCTTCAAATCATTTCCTTTTATACCATAAGTATATGTGGTGATATGCTCGTTGGGATCTGCGGTCCTGTTATATTTTGGGATGTCGGGCATCCGGAACTTCTTCGGAGCCGCACTCGGTGGGAATGGTTTCTGTACAAACTTCTTCGAATCTAGTCCTTTCAAGACCGGGGGTGCTCCCGGGATCTGGTCGACCCTCGAGTTGTAGCTTTCCACTTTCTTATCGTTGTCCTCCATCTTCTTTTCTCCTAACTCAATTTTCTTGGTGAGTTCCTCGAGCATTTGGTGGGGTCAGTTCCCGACCCGTTTTTGCTTGATATCTCGGGGGTTGGCTCGACTCGAGGAGTTGTTTCTGGTCCCGCTCCGCTCGGAGTCTTTTGCTGACTCTGCAACTGAGCGATGGCTATCTGTTGTGCTTGCAACATCTCGAAAATTACTTGGAGACTAACTTCTCCGAGTCCTTGACCATGTGCCCTTTGGCCACTGGGTTTAACTTCTTCCTGCACGCTTCCCCCGACGTCCGTACCCAAATCGTTTTTTATAGAAATATGTGAGCCAACATCGACTGGGTTGGGAATAGGTGCTACTACGGGGTTGAGCGGTGTCTCACCGGCTACTGAAGCTGTTGCATTTTCCCCGTGGAAATCGAGGCCATCGTTGCCATGTACTGGTGCATTTGCTGAGTTCGACATATTTTAGCCTGAAATCAAAGAATCTTGGACAAGGAAAAGTGTGAAGAATAACGTGTGTTATCGAAAAACTAGCACTAAAATAATCACTATTATCTTTAGCCCCACGGTGAGCGACAAACAGGTGATAACAATTATACTTGATTTGCGGTTCTAAAACTATGTAATTTACTTCAATACTAGTAGATAAGCAAGAAACACTAAGTGTAAAGGAATATGATAGCCAAACCAATGTTGCCAATGGAACGGGGGGCCTCGAGCTCGATAGCCTCGGGGTCTCTAGGTCAGTAAATAGCAATAAAGTATGAATAATAAATGAAGAACAATAAAGTTGAAGAACAATCTTGGGCACAATATACGAGAAAAATATAGTAGAATGTTCTATAGCAGTGAATTGACTGTCCTTATATATGATAGGAGTTCCCTTTATATAGGAGGGGGAAATACATTTCTATCTACAGTAAAAATATTATTGGTACAGCTGTATAACCGCCTAGTACGGATTTGTACAAACCAATCCTAAGATTTACACCTTGACCTATATGCCCTTAAGAAATTTTCGCTTTTCCTTGACTGTCATCGATTTTGCACTGCCTCGAGGTAGGCCGTGCCGGGCCTTTGATGTGCTCTCTCGAAGCATGTACTCTGATATCGGGCTCGAACCCTACTTCGAGCTTTCTGATCTCGAGCTCAACATAACACAGACTTTAAATCGGACTTCTCTGATTTCAGCCGTATAAAACCTAGCCCTAAGTGGGTAGGGGGCTCGCACTTCAAATCTTCAATCATCACTCTTTCCTTTTTGTAATAAAGAAATCTAAAATTGTCAGTTACAACAATGATTCTGTTTCTGATGATTAGTAGTTTTTGGCGGAGTTTATTTCTTGAGTAAGATACAACACAATCATTAGGTTGGTGTCTACGCAATTACAATCTCCATTATTCCTCGGTGCTACCTTAACATTGGGCGAGATTTGTTCTTTAACTTTGTTCTAATTAAGGATAACGAAAACTGAAAAAGATGTGGCGAGCTCTTGTTCTTGCCTTTTTCCTTTTGATGAGGAGAGCACCAGCAGAAAAGCTTGCGGGCAAAGTCTGATGATTTTCTTTATGTGGGAAAATCCAAACAGCATAACAGCCCTTGAGATCATCATCATTATCAACCTGCACAAAGAAACTAACAAACACTGCAAACAGAAGACCAGAAAAGCTGATTTTTTATTTATTTATATAAATATATAAAAGCTGATGTAATTTCTCATCATCTTATGACAATGTATGTAAAAAAATCTAACAGTTCTAACCTCCTAACCTAGGAGGAAACGTAGTGGACCAAAATATTTGTTAGATCAGTCGGTAATATATAGAGGGTGTTTGGATTAGCTTTAAAACACTTTTTTAGTTTTTGTGATGTTTTATAATGATAAAAAGTGCTTAAAAACATTTATTTTCGGGCATAAAAAATATAAAAATAAGCCAAAAGTCAAAAGTTAGTTATTACCAATTTATGACTTTTGTTTTTAGCTTATAAGCTACTCCCTCCGGTCCACAATAAATGATTTTTTGATTTTTTTTTGTGGTCCAAAATAAGTAATTTTTTCAGATTTCAAAATGAATTAATTATTTTTTTCCTATATTTCCCTTGAAGTAAATAATGTTGGAGTATGAGTTATGAGTGATTATGTGAAAAGAAAGTAAAGGTTAATATGATAATTTCATTGCTAATTAATGTTAAAGGTAAATTTCTTAATATTTATAAAAACAATCAAAAAATTATTTATTTTAAACCGAAAAAAATACTTTTTAAAAGACGATCCAAACACCTCAATAGACTTTTTAAGGCGAGTAGAATACTTACCTTAAAGTAAGTTTACCTACTTTCTTCAAGGTATTACTGCCCTCGTTATGAACTATTGTTATTGGGAATTGGCAATAAAGGTATGAACTATTGTTGTTGGGAATTGGCAATAAAGATACAAAAAAGCCTGCAAAATCTACATGCAGTATTTCCAAAAGAATTTCCTTCAAACTTATTAATTTAAGAATAAATAATTTTGGGAGAAATTTTCTATTAAAAGGGGAGTGACATATAATATTCCCACGGTTTCAATTAATACGACACACTTTTCTTATTAGTCTATTTTAAAGAATTCCAAAAATATTTGCGATCGAGTAAATATCACTACGAACGGATGGATCTCGGAATGGAATGATTTGTACAAGTTATAAGTTATATGTTAGATACCTGTGACTCGATTGGTGAAACAGTATCTCTTCCCCATAAAGTACATATTTTATATTTGAAAATAATTTAAACTTTAAAATTTTTATTTTACCCATTTTATGCTGAAGTGTCAAATACTATCAAAGGCTATAAGTATTGTTTAACGGAGTTACTTCCTTTTTTGTTGGCAAATTTCTACTTCCATCCGAAATTTCAGACCAATTCTTTTCATAACGTATCCCACATTACAAGGTATTTGAAGCCTTTGTAAACTACAAATTGGATAACATACTTTTTCATACTAGCCTAATATTAATAAGTTATAACAACAATAATATCTATGTTGCTTGTTAAAAAATGTCTAAAACAACAGGCGAAATCAGGATTTGAAGCTTACGAGTTTGAAATTCTAGTCATTTTTAATTAACGGATTTTAAATTAATAATCTTTACATATATATATTCAAATGAATTTTTTAAGCTACAAATATAGAATTTGGACCAAACTTACCGGGTTCGGCGCGTAACCTACACATACGGGAGGGGTTGGTCGGATATGGATGGATTAAAAATAGGTAATGTATAAACGGATAAATTATCTGACCCGATCCATTTTTTATACGGATAAAAAATGAGTTAACCGGCAGATAATATGGATATCCATATTATCCATGGCTTTTTGAATATGATCACTTTTGGGAGATTTCCTAGTCTGCCCAACTTGAGGAATTCCCAATTTGAGTATTTGCAAATGTAATAGCTAAATCCACTGGGTTATACAATGGGGTTATCCATTGGTTATCTTTTTTTCAAACGGATAATATGAATTTTATCTATATTTGACACAATTTTAAAAAGTTTATTATTTTATCTTGTCTTTTTAGTGAATAATGTGAATGAATAATTATTTTCTGAATCCATTTTGCCACCGCTACTTATATGCTAGTTCCGCCCTTGATGGTGTAGAGTATAAAACACCCCAATCCAACCAAGAACCCACAAAACTAACTTGTACATCTTTCTCAACATGAAAGTAGAGAAAATGGAAAAAGTTGCCTTAATCTTGATGATAGTCATATTAACAATGGTCAAATTCATGGTACAACCTGGAGAAGCCACAATAACTTGTGGTGAAGTTGAAACTTCTTTGGCCCCATGCATCACTTATCTTACTCAAGATGTACAACCTTATCCTGCATGCTGCAATGGTGTCAGAAATCTAAAAGGGATGGCTCTAACAGTGACTGATCAGAGAACAATATGTATCTGTCTCAAGAATGCTGCTAACCGTTACTCAAATCTGAAAGAGGATGCAGCTCAAACTCTTCCTCAGAAATGTGGGATCAAACTTGACTTTCCAATTTCAAGAAGCTTCAATTGTCAACTGTCAGTTCTTTTCTTATCTCCTTTTTTTAGATTTTAACTTGTGTGCAGTATAACAATATTTACCGTATCAAAAATAACTATAAGTAACTGTCCATAAAAAGTTTAACTAAACAACCTACTATCTGTACATTATTAGAAATTCGGTAAAAACCGATCAAAAAGACCGACTAACTTTGGTCGGTAATGATCGATAACCGTCCAAAACGCGATCAATTACGTGTGAACGGTATTTTTGAGGTCGGAAAGGCATACCGATCAAAGTTGGTCGGAAATTACCGACCAACTTTGGTCGGTCAATTAAATTAAGAAAAAATATTGCAAACGAAACCCGACCAAAGTTGGTCGATATTTTAATTATGTAATCAAAAGATTCACCATCTGGGAATCGAACGAGGTATGTACTGTGGCAGGATACTATTCTACCACTAGACCATTGGTGCATTTTGTTTTAAGACTGTCTTTTATTTGATTTATACTCTTTAATTGTATTTTCGCACGAAAATAACCGACCAAAGTTGGTCGATTTTTTAAAATGACCGGCCGAATTAAACGACCAATTTTGGTCGTTTTGTAATATTAATTTTAATTGAAAAACCAAGCAAAGTTGGTCGATTTATTCAAAAAAGTTAATTTTGCGGGACTCAAAAATAGTTTCCCGCATTTTTACGCCGAAGAAAACCGACCAAGTTGGTCAATTTCGTAAAAAAAAATTAAAAAATAAAATATTTTGAAAAACTAACCAACTTTGATAATTTTTTGACCGATTGATCGACCTTGATCGGTTTTTGCCGACTTTCTAGTAGTGGTAATGTTCTAGAGCAAGCATGGTTCGCGCGGTAAATTAGTAAATGTGGTAAAACTAAAGTTAAATTAGTAAATTTAAATCTGTCACAACAAGTGAAATTAATAACCTAAAAGTTAGATAGTAGATGTGCTATAACATTTTTGTTTGATAATGTAAAGATTCTTTTGGTGTAATAAGTATATATAAGGTAAGTCTTTTTTTTTTATATATAATTATCCTTACCTTTTTGTTTCTTTCTTTCCCGGATTATGTACATTCCGTTTAAATGATATTTGCTAGTTGCTACATTTATTTGCAAGCATATTGTGGTTTAGTTACTGCTTAATTATTTTTAGATTTGCTAATCTCCTTTTTCTTCTTTTACAGCATCAGCTAATTCGGGAGGCCGCTAAAGATTCTTCATTACTGTTCTTCATTATAAACTTGTTGACATGATTTGCATTTAACCTCAAATATGGTGATGCAATGTAGAAGAGAAAAAAGGAAATTATCAAACTGGCCAGTTGTACTTGATTATTTAATTTTATAGAACAAGGAGGCCACTTTGGTTAATATTATTTCCCCCTATTAAATCCTTCCAGTTTATACACAAAAGGCCTGCGGGGGCATTTATAATGCAATCATGCGAAGGATTATAAATTGCTTCCTCCAAATTAAGGCACATTTGACGTATTTATGCTTCTTTACTCTTAAAATTGAATAATAATTAAACTTATAAGTGATTTTATGGATATGTGATTTCATCTAGTACGAATTGATAAATATATGATTAATGCTAGAAATTAACAGTAAAGTAAAACAAACCAGTATAAAATGCAATTCGGCCCTCAAGCTAGATCGTCCTCGAACCGACTAAGAATATAGTTAAGAAAAATGAAATGAACTGAACAACAAGAGAATTTAAGAGAGAAAAGAGTATTGTATTGCTTTGTTATGCGAGAGTTAGATGATTACAAATGATTAGAACCCACTTTATATAGTAGAGAAATTCTACTTATGGTACAATTCTAATTACAGAAGGAAATCCCATAATTACCTAAATAACCGTTCTTGATTTGATCCGTTCCGAAATTTCTGCTACGATCCTCGACCAATCACAGATATCTCGGCTTTTCGTTAGTATGCTATCTTCAGTCTTGCTCAATGTCTATCATGTTTGGTCTCGATCATCAATGCTCTCGATCTTGATTGGTACTTCAAATCCCGAGCTCGATACCTCACTTTCATGTCTCGTTCTGATATATTATGGGGTTGATCCTCGGCCCACCATCCTGGCCTCGGTTAATCAACAAAATCGGGTGAGCGCGGTTTTGACTACAAAGTCGAGAAAACCTCATCGGTCCCCGGTCGATGCGAACCGTTATCGAGATACATATGCTCGATATCCAAGAACTTCCTCAAGCAAGTGAAGAAAGACTGTAACTGGGAGAACAAAGGGGTCATGATACCGGCCCCCGAAGAAGACATTACTACTTACGTGGAAGGGTTTCTGAGTGTTTATACTTACCCTATCACGCTGGGTCCCTTCGATCCAGTCATTGTGGACTTCCGCCGACAATACCAAGTAACCCTTGGACAAATCCACCCCTCTTTTTGGAGGATTGTAATATTGCTCCCATTTTTCGTGAGCAAAATCGATGGGCTCCCTTTCACCCTCAGCTACCTTATAAGGTTATATAGCCCTCGACTCTACCGAGGTGGGTTAATAAAACTACAACGTCGGGCCACCAAGACTTTCATCTCAACATAGACGAGGATAGAGACCAGGGTTGGATAGGTCGATTTGTCCGAGTGAGGACCTCGGACCCGATTCCGACTGAGAGCATGTCGTTCCCCGAAAGATGGAACATGAAACGTAACTATGATTCTATTATTAGTTTTTGCATGTTAATTTCACTTATTCATCTTCCATTATTGATGTCGGGCGCGGTTCCCTATCTCGAGAACTAGGTAAGGAGCCTAGTCTCGACCTCAACATATGCTGAACGCGAATAGCGCGATTTATCGAAGGGCCGGTAGGAGGCCAAGAACCATGGTAAGTCTTATTCTTGTATATAATGATTTTATTAAACATCCTTCTGAACTTACTCAATTTCTTCTTCTTCGGGTCTCGGAAAAGACGTAGTCATGAGGCCCCCATCCGGTGAAGAAGAAACTTCACTCCCGGTCCCGAAGTCGGTAAAGGAGAACAAGAGGAAAAAGACCCCAACCTCCGAGGGTCCAGAGCTTAAGAAGAGAGTGGCTCGTAAGACAAAAAGGAACATCGTTCCCCTGTCTTTGGAGTCAGCCAAATCCTAAGGGAGGAAGAAGAAGAAGAAGAAAATGAGGGCGATTCTTGTCTAGTGGCTCGAGTTCGAGCTAATACCAGAGGTCAAAAGGCCACCAGATCGGTCCAAGTTGGAGATATTCCACCTAGAGCAACTAGGGTACAAGAGAAGGATTCGGTTGGAGTCCCTGAGATAACTGGAGCCGAAGGTGCCTAACCTCGGGGTGAGAAAGCTGCGGAAATGGCTGGGGAAGCCGGTCCCGAGGTTCCTCAAGATGGAGAGACATCCCCAAGATACCCACTTGGGGCAATAGAAATCGGAGACTCCCCATCATTTCCTTCATTTTCCGAGGAAATGATTCGAGAGGCTCGAGCCATGAAGACTTCTTATGCAGAAGGAGCCCACCGATGGGAGGACCCTTTTCGTGGTTATTTCACTTGGTCAAAGACACCGTTGTCCTGAGTGACTTAGAGATACCGAGGAAGAGATTGGGTGAAACTTCCTCGAGTTTCAGATTAACCAGCCAGTTTCCACACCCTAGTGTCAATCCCGGGTGTAAACGAACAATCATAATCTCAATCCCAGAGGACTCACGAGTTTTTGTCGCCCCCATGGGGGTGGCTAGTTACTTTGGAGCCTGGTCACAGAGGCTTTGATGGAAAAGGTGGGAGCACCGTGTCTCTTTAACGAGGCCCATTAGTCCTTGAATAAAGTAAGCCCTAACTCCCTTTTATTTATACTAGTTTCCATACTTGTATTTTTTCTCTTCTTGCCTAATTCCTTTCCTTTTATTTGCGTAGGCCTTGGTGCTTCATCATGAAGCTTTCTCTAGGTCTCGAGGAGAGCTGAGTCGATACGAGGCCGAGACTCAAAGGCTCACTGAGAAGAAAAATGCCCTCAAGCTTCTCAGTGAGCAAAAAGAAGAAGAAGCCAAGGGCCTTCGAGCTGAATTGGGTGCGGCTCAAAAAGAACAAAATGACTTGGCCGAGAAAGTAATAAGAATATTAAAAGTTTATGGAATCGGTTTGGGCATGACGGCTAATAGTTCGATCCCACAGGTCTAGTAGAACTCGAGATAATCAGGCAACTCCGTGAAGAGGTAGATGCGACAAAGGCAGAAATCATAGCGTGGAAGCAGAACATAGACCGTCTTGCCTCAGAGAAGGAGGCTGCTCGAGCTCAACTATATTTGGCTTAGAGTTAACTCTAGAGATTAAAAGATAAAAACTTGGCGCAAGACAAGAAAATCGAGTAGTTCCAGACTCTATTGGGTTCGGTAACCTCCGATCGAGAGAAGCTGATCATGGAACTTGCGAAGACCAAATCTGAGGCCGAGACAGCCAAGGTTGATGCTGAAAAAATCGTGGAAATTTATCGGTTCGATGTCGAAGCCGCTCAAGTTTGAGCAAAAGAAGTTCTTGAGGTCTCTAAAGTTCAAACGTATTGGGTTGCCGAGCATGCCAAGTGCCAATCACGAAGGGAGACTCTCGAGGAAATCCATGCTCGTGGTTTCGATCTCACTGCCAAGATCAAAAATGCCAAAGAGCTTGAAGACGAAATCAAAGCATTGTCCTCTCCCGATGACGATGAATCTGGGAGCATGAGCGGGTCCGAGAGTGGAGAAGACCCCGACGGCAAAGATGTTGCTCCTGGAGAAGATTAGGCACTTAGGATCTTTCTTTTTGAGCTTTTGTATAGAATCCCGCCCGAGCCATGTTGCCCCTGTAAATAATTTTTGGTATATATATAAAGATCTTTTTCCCTTTCTGTCTTGTTTTTACTTAATTTCTGCCTTATGAAATATTTTTTCTATTTATGCCTTATGAAATTGTATTCATAGGTTGAGGCTTAGGCAATTTGACCGAAACCGAACTACATAGTTTGTGCAATCGAGTGAGCGCTTGCTCGAACTCGAAGTAGGGTAACCCTTAGGTTTTATTTGAGTGAGGACGATCTCTCGAACTCAAAACATAAAATGGCCCTTAGGCTTTTGTATTAGGCCAATATGGCCTTTATAAAAACAATGTTTATGGCTTTCTCCCCTTTTCGGCTTGAAAAGTTTTTTGTTATTTGTGTAAATTCTGTAATGTCTTAGCACGAAATAGGGAATTGTTCGAGATTTCGAACAATTTTGGACTCATTAGAGTTTTCGAGGCTTGATATTATCGAAGCCCTTTGTAATTTTGCCGAGGGTAGCCTTTTTAACTGGTTTATGAAAATATTCGAAGGCCTGTTTTATTACGAAATTTGGACATCTTCGAACCGTGTTAATTTGGTCGTAGCCTTTTTAGTTTGGGACTTGCCTTTTGGTCTTATTTTCCCGTTTAACTTCGAGCTTGCCCGAAGTATGAGTCCCCGAATGGGGTGGCCGTGGCCTAATAAAATCAAGGGTTTCCTTTAAGGTATTATAATCTCAAAGTTTTGATAATTCGATCTCGTCTATTTTTCGGATGGCAGTCCGCGAGTGTGGGGTTAGTTGTTCGAACTTCAGTTATCATCGGCCATTAAGCATGTTTTCACAATAGATCGAGAGTACGAAATTGTAAAGTAAAATTTTTCTAAGGCATGAGATATTGGCAAGGAAAAATACTTCTCTTAAAAGATTATTATACATGCATACATGTTTGATGTCAGGGATCGAGCAACCTATATGGGCACGATTCATTCATCCGTTCGGAGCTTACAAAATTTACCTATCGAGACCATGTTTTCATGAAGTAATTTCCTTTCAACAAGGTTGACATTTGGGGGTGATGCCTTCCAGTATTCGAGGTTGATTGTAAATAAGCCTCGGATACTTTTGAATTTATCTAAGTTAGCACGGTCAATGGTTGCCTCGTTAAAAACCTCCTTGTAAAAACCCATTTGGGACAAAAACCGGTCTAAGGGAAAAAGAGTGCAACGCGTGCTTTTAGACCTAAAGACTTCGTGTTGAAGAATCCATCACCGTCCCTGATCGAACACCTGCAATTTGATTAGTTTAAAATATAAATAAAAATATAAAGGTGGTACCGTAGCATTAGTATCATTTTAGGAGCGATACGTTCCAGTTGTTCGGTAATTGCTCGCCGTTCATCATGCCGATCTTGTAGGATCTTTTTCCGATGATGTCAAGGACTTGATATGGTCGCTCCCAATTTGGACCTAGTTTTCCTTTATTCGGATTTCGAGTGTTGAGGGTTACTTTTCTTAGCACCAAGTCCTCGATTTTAAAATGTTGAATATTGGCTCTTCGATTGTAGTACCTTTCGATCCGCTATTTTTGTGCGGCCAATCGAACGAGGGCGGCTTCGCGTCTTTTGTCCAACAAGTCTAGGCTTGTATTCATGGCCTCGTGATTCGTTTCTTCTGTTGCATATTGAAACCTGAGGCTTGGTTGCTCGACCGAGATAGGAGCTTTGGCACCATAGACTTAAGAGAACGGTGTTTCCCTCGTACTGGATTTCGACGTCCTGCGGTACGCCCAAAGAACCTCGGGAAATATCTCTCTCCATTTCCCCTTAGTGTCGGACAATCTCTTCTTAAGATTTTGAATAATGGTTTTGTTGGTCGATTCGGCTTGTCCGTTCCCACTAGGATGATATGGTGTTGATAGAATCCTTTTAATCTTGTGATCCTCGAGAAATTTAGTCACTTTGCTGCTGATAAATTGCTTTCCATTATCACATACAATCTTGGCAAACATCCCGAATCGACATATAATGTGGTCTCAAATGAAGTCTATGACTTCTTTTTCTCTGACTTTCTCGAAATCCTGTGCTTCAACCCACTTAGAAAAATAATCAGTCATAAATAAAACAAAATGAGTTTTACCTGGGGCCTATGGGAGAAGGCCGACAATGTCCATTTCATGAACGACCATAGGGAAAAGACCGAGTGGATCTGCTCCCCGGGCTTGTGAATTAGTGGTGCATGCCTTTGACATTTTTCGTACTTTCGAACGAACTCTTTTGTATTCTTTTCCATATCGACCCAGTAGTACCCTGCTCTGATAACTTTGTGAACCAATGATTTGGCATCAGAATGATTTCCACAAGTGCCTTCGTGAATCTCCGATAGGACGTAGTCAGTATCGCCCAGTCCTAAACATATCGTCGATGGTCCATCGAATATCCTCCTAAACAATGTTCCATCCTCGGCCAAAGTGAATTGTGTTGCCTTTGTGCATAGAGTTCTCGACTCCTTTGGATCTGATGGGAGCTTCCAGTTCTTTAGGTATTCGATATACTTGTTTCTCCAATCCAGGTCAGAATTGTAGAGTTTATTTCGGCATGGCCTTCTTCGATACTGATCTCGAGAGTTGTATGAGAGTCCCCGAGCTAAGTTCTTAATCTTCGACCTATGACCCCAAGTTTGCAAGGGCGTCGGCCTCGCTGTTCTGTTCTCGAGGTACATGTTGTAAGGTACACTCTTTAAATCAATGTAAAGTTACCTGTAGATTGTTCAAGTACCTCTGCATTTGGTCATCTCGGACTTCGAAAGTTCTGTTGACTTGGTTTACTACAAGTAGGGAATCACATTTGGCCTCGATAACCTCTGCTCCCAAACTTTTAGCTAGCTTGAGACGTGCAATCATGGCCTCATACTCGGCCTCAGTGTTAGTTAATTTTGAAGTTCTGATAGATTGTCTAATTATATTACCCGTGGGTGGCTTCAAAATGATGCCCAGCCCGGACCCCTTCACGTTCAAATAGCCGTCCTGAAAAGGGTCCACACCCCCGATGATGTACCCGACTTTAATAATAGTTCTTTTTTTACCTCAGATACGAGGGCTGGCGTGAAGTCGGCCACGAAGTATGCCAAGATTTGAGACTTGATGTCCGTTCAGGGTTGATACTCGATATCATACCCACTAATCTCGAAGGACCATTGGCCAATCGACCCGAGAGTTCGGGTTTGTGTAAAATATTGCGAAGGGGATTGGTAGTTACAAGACAAATTGGATGATATTAGAAATACGATTTTAATTTCCTAGAGCCGCTTATTTAACCAAGCTCTAATTTTTCTAAGTGTGAGTATCTGGTTTCAGCCTCACCTAAGGTACGACTAACATAGTAAACAGGGAATTGCGTACCTTGCTCTTCTTGAACTAGGACCCCACGTACCGCTATTTCCGAGACTGCCAAGTATAAGTAGAGTTGTTCGTCCGCTTTTGGGGTGTGAAGCAGTGGCGGGCTTGATAAGTCTCACTTTTGGTCCTCTAAGGCCTTTTGGAATTCCGGAGTCCATATAAAGCTACTCTTATTCTTAAGTAGTAAGAAGAATCGGTTAGTCCTGTCAGAGGACCTCGAAATGAATCGTCCTAGGGTGGCTATGCGCCCCGTCAACCTTTATACAACCTTGATATTGTCTAAGACCGTGATATCCTCGATGACTTTGATTTTATCAGGGTTGATCTCGATTCCCCGATTTGATACCATGAAATCGAGGAACTTGCCCGAGCCGACCCCGAACGCACACTTCTCCGGGTTGAGCTTCATATTGTACTTTCTTAGTATACCGAAAGTCTACTGCAAATGTTTCAGATGGTCCTCTACTTGCAGGTAATTAATTAACATGTCATCAATATAAACTTTCATTGATTTTCCTATTTGTTCTTCGAACATTCGATTTACTAGGCGTTGATAAGTTGCACCAGCATTTTTTAGTCCGAACGACATTATATTATAACAATAGGTGTCGTATTTAGTGATAAACGAAGTCTTTTCCTGATCCTACGGGTTCATTTGTATTTGGTTGTACCCGGAGTAGGCATCAAGACAACTGAGAATCTCATGGCCGACTGTGGCATCGATCATGCGATCGATATTCGACAAAGGAAAATAATTCTTAGGGCATGCCTTGTTTAAGTCCTTGTAGTCTATGCACATTGTAAGTTTATTTCTCTTCTTAGGGACAACCACTACTTTTTCTAACCATTCGGGATATTTAACTTCCCGAATGGACCCTATTTTGAGAAGTTTAGTTACCTCGTCCTTGATGAATGCATGCTTAACCTCGGACTGGGCCTTCTTTTTTGCTTTACTGGATAGAACTTTGGGTCCAGGCTTACCCGATGGGTAGTGATTTCTTTTGGGATCCCTATCATATCGAGATGGGACCAGGAAAAGTAATCCATGTTAGCTTTAAGAAAATGAATAAGTTTTTTCCTGAGCTTGGAGGTTAGCCCCATGCCCGGGTATACCTTTCGTTCGGGCTGGTGGTCGATCAATGTGACTTGATCCAGCTCTTCGACCATTGATTTGGTGGCATCAGAGTCATCGAGAATTATGAAGGATCGAGGGATCGAGTAGTCGTCATCCTCGTTGATCCCTTGCTCATTCGATTGGGTTGAGGCCGGTGTTTGTGGTTGCTATTTGGCCTCCTACTTTCCCTTCGACTCCGATCCCTTCGTTAATGAGAGTGCCGATACCGATATCACTTCGTCGACTGCAAACATCTCTTTGGCGACAGGTTTTTCCCCGTACACCGATTTTACTCCCCCCGATGTCGGGAACTTCAGAACTTGGTGAAGGGTTAAAGGTATTGCCCTCATGTTATAGATCCAGGACCTTCCGATCAGGACGTTGTATCTCATGTCGCCCTCGATTACATGGAACTTCATTTCTTGAACGGTCATGGATACGTTTACTGGCAAGATAATTTCACCTTTGGTAGTTTCACGCGCCATGTTGAAGCCGTTAAGAACCCGGGCTGCATGCACAATTTGATCCTGAAGGCCGAGCTGCTCCACGACCCTCGATCTATAATGTTAGCCGAGCTTCCTAGATCAATCAAAACACATTTAACTTCAACTTTATTCATAAGAACATATATTACAATGCGTCGTTGTGGGGGTGTGATATCCACTTTGTGTCCTCTTCATTGAAAGATAAGGTCCCTTCCGGCACATAGTCCCGAGTTCGCTTTTTTCTCATGATCGACACCTTGGTGCGATTGAATATGGGTCCCTATGGAATATCAACCCCACCAACGATCATGTGAATCACATGTTGTGGTTCCTCCTGTCTGTTCTTCCTGTTTGTATCCCTGTCTCTGAAGTGGTTCTTAGTTCATTCGCTCAAGAATTCTCGAAGATGACCCTTGTTGAACAAACGAGCTACCTCCTCCCTTAGCTGTCTGCAGTCCTCCGTTCTATGACCATGAGTGCCATGGTATTTGCATATTTGATTAGGATTACTCTAGGCCGGATCGGTCTGTAGGGGTCGAGGCCATTTAGTATCTTTGATCAGCCCAATGGCCGATACAATAGTTGATGCATCAATGCTGAAGTTGTATTCTGATAGTCGTGGTGCTAATGTAGGCTCGACATTTCTATCGAAACCACTCTTACTCATGAGCCCTCGGGAGCTCTACCCTTGATAATTTATTCGATTATTTTGAACGGGGTTGCGTCTAGGATCACTGTTTCTCCGATCTCCACCATATGTTTAATTATCGATCTCTGTTCGATTGTGGTTCTCTATCGATGTCTCTTTGAATTCTGCCACTAGGCTTGTTTGGGTAAACGGAACCAGAAGGAGTTCCCAACTAATCATCCTCGGCCTTGATTTTTGACTGGTACCGATTATGCACATCGGCCCAGGTCACAGCTGGATACTCAATTAAATTTTTCTTTAACTGTCGTAAGGCCACCAAACTTCGTACGTTCAAACCTTGAGTGAAATATTGGACGACCCAATCATCTGCGATCGAGGGTAGGTCCATGCGTTCCATATGGAACCGAGATACAAATTCCTTTAACATTTCGTTGTCCTTCTGTTTCACTTTGAAGAGGTCCAACTTCCTAGTCTCGACTTTAATTGCTCCAGCGTGTGCTTTTGACGAAGGAATCTATGAGCATGACAAAGGAATCAATGGAGTTGGGGGGAAAATTATGATATCATATCATTTCCCCATTTGATAAAGTTTCTCCAAACTTCTTCAGCAGAACCGACTCAATCTCATCATCCTTTAAGTCGTTCCTCTTTATTACGCATGTGTAAGAAGTGACATGCTCATTAGGGTCAGTGGTTCCATTATACTTGGGAATTTCTGGTATGCGGAATTTTCTTCAGAATGGGCTTAGGAGCCGCACTTGGGGGGAAAGTCTTTTGCACAAATTTCTTTGAATTCAAACCCTTTAGAATCGGTGGTGCCCGCGGAATCTGATCAACTCGGGAGTTATACGTTTCTACCTTTTTGTCATTTTCCTCAATCTTCTTCTCCCTCGATTCAATCCGCTTTGTAAGCTCTTCTAACATTTTCATAATGGCGGGGTCAGTCACTGATTCACTCACGTTTAACCTCCCTGGTACTGGTTCGGCCCTGTGAACAACTTCTAGTGAGGGCTCGGGTTCAACCTTACTTAGTGCGCGGTTCTGATTTTGGAGTTGCGCTATGGCAGCTTGCTGAGCCTGCAACATTTCAAATATTAGTCGAAGGCTGACTCCGCCACCCTATGTATCTTGAGCGGCTGGTCGAACGTCTCTGCAGACGATACCCTCGGAATTGGCGCCCAAATTATCATTTAGGGTGACATGAGAACTGACTTCGATGGCATTTGCAACCGGTACCTCCTCGAGGCCAGCCTGAGGAACTTCGATCCCTGTGGCAGCTATATTGTCATTTTCACCATGAAAATCGAGTTCGTTGTCGGCGTGTGTGGGTACTGTTTATGAGTTCGACATGCTGATCCTGGAAAAAAAAATACTTACGGGAACAAGCGTAAAACCGTGTGTGTTATAAGAATTAATACCAGACAATCGCTATTATCCTTAGCCCCACGGTGGGCGCGCCAAACTGTTTACCCTTAAAATTGGATAACAATTAAACTTATAAGTGGTTTAAGGATATGTAATTTCACCTAGAACAAATTGATAAATAAGATGATTAATGCTAGAAATTAACAGTAAAATAAAGTAAACCAATATAAAATGCAATTCGGCCATCGAGCTAGATGACCCTCGAACCGGCTGAGAATATAGTTAAGAAAAATGAACTGAACTGAAGAACAAGAGAATTTAAGAGAGAAAAGAGTATTGTATTGCTTTGTTATGCGAGATTTAGATGATTACAAATGATTAGAACCCCTCTTCATATAGTAGAGGAATTCTACTTATGGTACAATTCTAATTACAGAAGGAAATCCCATAATTATCTAAATAATCATTCTTGATTTGATCCGTTCCGAGATTTCCGCTACAATCCTCGACCAATCACAGATATCTCGGCTTTCCGTTAGTATGCTATCTTCAGTCGTGCTCGATGTCTATCCTGTTTGGTCTCGATCATCACTGCTCTCGATCTTGATTGGTACTTCGAATCCCGAGCTCGATACCTCACTTTCATGTCTCCTTCTGATATATTATGGGGCTGATCCTCGGCCCACATCCTAGCCTCGATTAATCAACAAAATCGGATGAGCCCAATTTTAATCGTATACAATGCTAAATAACAAATAAATTATTATTACAGTAGTCCACACATGGCACGCTTAACTCCACAATGTTATATGCATAACGTTTTCCGATACTAAGTATATAATAATAGATTGAAAATAAAAGGAACTACGTGACCACATGATTAAAATGGTTGGTTCACCGCGAATAACTGCAATATCAGAGCTCAAGAATTAGTCATGAGGTCCACTAGTACTCGAATTAATATTTGCAATAAATACAGGGAAAGAATGAGTACGAAAAGTAATTACTAAACATCACCGATCGTTTCTAATAAAGTTATAACGAGAGTCGTGAGCGGTATTTATAAAAAACTTATACATATATTATATTAAATAATAATAAAATTACAACGGCATATCACTGTTGCAAAAGCAAAGCATATATGAATGTTTACAAACGTATTATTGATTCATGCTGGTGGTCCAAAGCTCAATTGGGGTATCCGCTAATCAGGTACAGTTTCCGTGAAGCAAATGGAGTGGCACATCTTCTGGTAAAAGACAGTCTCAAGCATAGCAGCATGAATAATCAGTCATCCTACATGCACCTCCTCCATTGGTAGAGAATGCAATGGAAGATGATGTTGTTGGGAAAGTGCATCTTAGATCTGTCTTAGAAGAAATATGTAAAAATCTAGCTAACATGGGCACTGTCAATACTATTAAAAACTTTAGTTTGTTTAATATTTTGCACAGTTTCAATTCCAATGAGATGGCTGTGGAAAATATATTTAATAATATTTCGTAGTTCTCATAAATAAGACTCCTTATTCCAATAAAAAAAAAAAATTAAAA
>ML321801.1:0-10836 GCA_005239505.1 Nicotiana paniculata | reverse complement strand
TACAACTTTTGGAATCCATTCTAAAACTTTGCCCCAATATCTAAAACAAGAGTATTTGATTGAATTTTTTATTTATGAAATTTATAAGAAGAATTGCCCCACTCAGATTTCGTGGGATTATGAAATATTTTATTTGGTGCGACTGAACCATAAGGCTGCCTACGTATCTTGTGATCACAAGAATCAGGTCGAACGTAGTTCAAACGACTATTCTTGTTACTACTATTTTCATTTATTTTTCTTCTTTTTTTCCCTTTTTTTTTCTCCTTTTTTTTTTTTTTTTTTTTTTATTTTTTATTTTAAAAATGACTCTGACTCGATTCCAAAAGAGGGGAGGTCAAGAAAATTAGTATAGGCTCAAAAAGGGTACCAAATGGTATTAAGTGTTTGGGTAGCTGAAAGAGGGCCTCCCAATCCCTGAAAATGCCAAGTACAACACTTGCAACCCAAGGATGAAAAAGGAATATCATGCATATCATTTCTTTTGCAACTTTGGCGTTGATATCACTCATATGCCTTTCACTTTTATTTAGTGCCTTGTCAAGTACAGAACCCTCGTTGCGTGATCTCATATTCATAATGGTTGTGCTCCGTCAATTTGGAGCAAACTCTCTTGGCTTTATCTTATAACTTGAGATACACTTGAATTCAAAGTTGTTTGCTTCAAATTGTCTAGGAATCACTCTCTTGTAACAATTTCTTATCGTCCTCTTAACTCCTCAAACTATCTGACCCAGTTTCTCACAATTCGGGCTTTCAAATGATCTCAAAATGTCCAAATTTTTATTTATTTCCCTCAAATACAAAACTTGTTTTGTTGCTTCATGATAAGACTAACTTTTAAGACCAGGCAGAGAATTACGCGTGCATGTCATATCACTAAAGTCAGCATGAAAAGACTTGTAAAAAGAAAAACAGAACTAAACAAAATGGACAAGAAATGACAGAAAACAGGAGATTATATTAAACTGATAGTGGAAAGTGTGAACAACAAAAACAAGCAAGAAAAACTTGAGTTACAACCCTGGAACAAACCTAGATAACACTAATAGATTACTACAACTAAACGAACTATGCAAAATAAAAGGATAGAAGGGTTTGACTCACAAGACAATATCGAGATTACAACCCTGAAATAACACGGACAACAGAAATGTCAACAAAATAAACCACCAAGACTCCCCTGGATAGCAAAGAAAGGAGCGTCTTTTCAATCACCAAGCCCGACATCTTAGCCACTGAGTTCCACATTTATATTACCAGAACCTTGATAAGTCTCCATCACATTGACCTCATCAGATTGCTTTTGGGTCGTCTTTGCCAACTCGTTCTTAAGACCAACTTCTGGATTCGAGACTGTAGCGCTGAGAATTTCGTGGCAAGTGGCCCTACAAGGGATTTAGAAGAGTTATCGTGTTCCTAAACACAACTCATGTCCACCATATGAGTCTCATTATGAACAGGCGATGGAATTTCGCAAGTATCCACTGCATCTGCATTTTGCACGATAATATCGCCTGCATCAATAAACTTCTGGACAGACCTTTTTAGATGCCAACACTTTTCTAGATTGTGCCCCGGGGCATTAGAGAAATATGCCCACCTTTGAGAAAAATCGAACTTCTTTGGTAGGGGATTCAACATTTTTATCTGAATCGGCTTCAACATGTCCAGTTGCATCAACCTTTGGAACAAACTAGCGTATGATTCTCCAATAGGAGTGAAAGACTTTTCTCTTTGTTGCTGCCTTTTCAGTTTGTACTCCGACCTCGGTTGGAAGCTCTTGCGGGCGGGTGGTTGACATTCTTGAGGAGGCAGGTAAGACATTTGTGGAGGTGGTGCAGACCATTGTAGGTCCTGTGGATGTGGAGTATATGGCGGTGCATTATGGATAGAGTGGTGGGAAGGTGAGGTATGACTTTGGGGATTTTGTGGGGAGAAGTAACATTGGGGAGGATTATAAGTACGTGGATATGCATGGGGTTGGTATTGATACTGAAAGCATTTAACACGAATGCCCACTGAATCCTATCTTTGGCGGGGCTCAACAACATCTTTTCTATTTCTCTTTCTTCCCTCCAAATCTACTGAGATGTTCTGGATGTCTTCTATAGTATCTTTCAATGCAGAATAGCTCATGATTTTTCCTGACTTGATTCCTTCTTCTACCATCTCCCCCATTTTTACCACATCATTAAAAGGTTTACCCAAAGCAGGGATCAAATGATTGAAGTATGTGGGTCCCTGAGCTTGTAGGAGAAGCTTTACCATTTCTTCTTCATCAACCGGAGGACTGACTCGGGCAGTTTGTTCCCTCCATCTGAGCCCATATTCCCTAAAGCTCTCACTGGGCTTCTTTTCCATCTTAGAAAGGGCAGAGTGGTCTAGGACAATGTCTACATTGTATTGAAAGTGTCGAACAAAATCTTGAGCCATGTTGTCCCATGCATACCTCTTACTGACATCTTGATGCCTATGTCATTCCAACGCTGCCCTGCTCAAGCTCTCACTGAAATACGCCATCAACGACTCATCTTTTCCGCCAAAATTTCTCATTTCACTGCAATAACCTCTCAGATGGGCTACTAGATTTCCACGCCCGTTATACAAGTTAAACTTTGGAATTCTAAACCCCGCGGGCAGTTGAACATCAGCGAACATACACGAGCCATTGTAAGACACGTTAATCTGATTTCCCTTCCCTTTCATGTTCTTTAAGGCTTGCTCTATACCTTTCAGCTTTCTGGACATCTTATCTCGCTCTTCATTCCTTGTAAACTTTTCAATCTCAACATGAGGCTCATTCTGGGAAGTATGATTATATGAGTTTGGGAACTGGTGAGCCGACTCTTGGGGGTAGTGTTGGGCATCAAGAGGGTTGAACTGGTGTTCATTGTTGGGCCTGAAGAGAGGTTGTTCAGAAGTTGTGATCATGGAGGTAGTGGATATGGCAGGAGGGTTCTTTTGGGAAAAGTAGTTGGAGGACGAACGTTGGAGCTACTAGGGAGGTTGGGAAAGCTGGGATAAGCGGGGAAATCTGGAGAGTATTATGGATGATCTGACACTATGTCTGGAGCTTGAGTAGGGGTAGCATCTAGAAGCTAGGCGGTGGCGGGGGTGGTACCTTCCCAGCCATCCAAGCCTGATACATCTTCCCCATGTGTTGTCTTAACATCCTTAACTCTTCAACCAATCCAGTGTCCCGTTTAACCGATTGCTTTCAGGTACCAGTATCAACCAACTCAGATCTGTTGTGGTCTGTCATTTCCTTTCGAATTTATGTTGTAGGAAAGAGTTACCAGTTTAACAGCCACAAACCAACCACCCTTCTCAAATTATGAAGATAACAAAGAGGAACAAAATGAAGTCATTACGTTAGCGTTAGGGCATTTATCAGATAAAAACATCACGTTGTGTGCAATGCACCTAGCAACAATTAACGGTCCTAGAATGACTTCACGAGTCAGAAGGTCATTTGGCATCGTCCCAATTTTGTTCATTTCAATATTCTCTTCCTTTTTTACTATCACTCCTTGGCTTGCTCATTTTCCTTCCTCTCTTTATTTTACTTATCACTAGTTTCTTTCTTTTCACCCCTCGCGTCCCACAAATTCATTCTTTTTTTTTTCTTTTGTTTTTTCTTTTCAATTTTTTTAAGAAGATGATTTGATCGAACCCTATGTAGGTTGCCTACGTATCATGTTCCACATGAATCAGACCAAGCGTAGTTCTGGAGAAGGTGAACAAATAAACTAAAAGCAAGAATCTTTTTGGATTTTTTCATTTATAATTTTTTGGTTTTTCAAATACAAGACAAGAAGTACTATAACAAAAGACTCGACAATCTTAACTAGACTAACATACTCGATACTACTGTACATGACTAAAAATTAAAAGACAACATAAAATAGACTAAAAAATAAAAAGTTTCTTCAAGCAGCTCGTGTATGCAATGGTCTTGACTGGAATGGTCCTGGGGTATCCGTCATTCTCTGGTAAGTAAATCCACACATGTATGAGAAAAATAAGACCAAATAGAGTTAGTGACTCGAGACGCAATGCAACGATATAACACCTCTTATTGAACACATGCAAGATATGATTAAGCTATTTTTGCAAAATGACCTACGTGGTCAAGGGTGGATATTAGTGCAAACTCAACAAAGGTTACCTCAAAAGCATGAAAATACTTCACTAAGACTTATATTACTTTAAACTCCCAACAATCATGGCCTTAGAAATTACTTTGCAAAAGTGACCTATTTTGCAAAAATGACCGATGTGGCCAAACGCATCTAGAGATGCAAATTCAACAAGGATGAGTCTTAAAGTAATATGACACCTAGTTGTGGACTCAAGATTCTAAGAACATGGGTCATTGAGCCACTTTTGCAAAAATGACCCCATTTTGCAAGAATGACCGATGTGGCCAAAAGTGGCTGGAGAATGGACCTTAGAATTGAGATGACACCTTGTTGTGGATTTAGGTCTCTAAGACATGAAATAACAAACTACTTTGAGAAAACAACCCTATTGTGCAAAAATAACATATGTGGCCAAATGTGGCTAAATATACAAGGTTTGGCTACGACCCCGCGAAGCCAAGAACCTAAGACTCACTAAGAATACCGGACCTATGTGGGTTGCCTACGTATCACACCCCGAAAGACGAGAATCAGGTTTGCATAGTTCGGGAAGATTGGATACGAGAGAGAATTAAAAAAAATAATGATTTGTAAAATCTTTTTAGATTTTCTTCTTCTCTCTTTTTTTGATATTTTTTTTAAAAAAATGATGGGAACATGCAAAATCTTTTTTTTTTATTATTATATTTTTCATTTTCATTTTTTTTTTGGTCTTTTTCTTGGAAATAATAAATAAATAAATAAATAATTTTCAAAAGAAAAATATAATTGGGCCCTACTTGCTTCATTTTCACACTTAACCCTCTTTTCTTTCTCATTTATCCTCAAACATTATTGGTCCGCCGAATGATCCCTTTTTACCCTTGAAAAATGCAACATGTAGCACATAAAATGCATCAAGATGGTCTTTTAATCTTGGGTACACCTGTCCTAGACGGATCCAACCCCTGTGTTGAGTCCCCTAAGTCAAATGCACGTGATGCAAACAAACGTTTCTACTAGGAATCCTTCATGAGGCTGAGTTATTCTAGGTTTAAAACCTGGGTGTATTGCTCTAGACCTGGCTTACCCGAGCGGACAACTCGAGCCGGGGGGGACAGCGTACCGGTAACCAAAAGATCATCCGACTTTGCAACTTGTCCAAACCTCGTTCTAAATTGGGTTATGACACTAACAGAAAGAAGTCACGCCAACGTGCACTCCTCAGAAAATAGAAGAGAAGGGTTTTGTAGCAGTTTATATACAGTTTAGATAATATCAAAGCGGTATATAATAACATTTAGCACATTAGGCCCAAACATGTAAATAAAATCAGGTAATAAATAAAGTCAACATATAACAATTATTCTAAGCTCGAATTCTTGAACCCTGAACCAGAGATTCTGGGTTCGCTCCCCAGCAGAGTCGCCAGAGCTGTCACACCTCCTTTTTACTACCCTGGGAAGGGTATAAGGGAGTTTTTTCCAATTTAAGTGACAATCGAAACGGGATTACTTTATTTAAAAAATCAGAGTCGACACTTGGGATAGTTTATGTTGTCCCAAGTCACCCGTTTAAAATCACGAATCGAGGAAGTTTGATTCTGTTTTACAGTCCGCGAAACACAAAAATACGGGTAAGAAATTCTGTTAACCCGGGAGGTATTAGGCATTCCCGGATTCTGTAATTTTAGCACGGTCGCTTAACTATTATTAATTAGCCTAATTATCTGACTAATTACATTTTTTAAAACCTATTGTGTCTTTTTAACTTTTTAGCCACTTTTAATTGAAGTTGGGTGAGTCAAGTCACGTCAGCATGCACTCGAATTTTGGAGTTACATATATATGACTATGCCATGGGAAACGTACCCATAGTCACGATACTTTATTTAATTCAACGGTTTGATGGCCGAGTCACGCCAGCGTGCACTCGAATTTTGGGGTTACGTATCATGACAGTGCCACGGAAACCGTACCCATAGTCACGATAATTTAGATATGTGTGATCTAAATCTCAAAATTGCACAGATTCCTACAGACCTATTAACATACCAAAGTCCACATGATTCATCATTTTCAAAACATCCAATAATCCAAAATAACCAAACTTTAAGCAGAAACAGATCGGGTGAGGTAAAGAATAACTAAACAGTAGGATCCAAATTATGATTTTACAATCCAATACAGATACCATGATTTGGAACCACGAACAAATTAATTCACTTAATATATTTTGGTTATTGTCATGGTTATTCTAAAAGTCCATAACAATCTAGCAAAACCATCTTACAAAATAAAGAAACAAGTGCTTCAGATAGAAAGAAAAAAAATCATACAACACAAACAAAAAAAACAATGGATGAAGTAAAGTAGTAGACCTTCAAAAGTTTTCCTCATTAAAATGATCTTTCTGCAAAGACTTTGCAACATAGGCTATTTGACGCGAGCAAAGACATAAATCGACGCCGGAAAAACTCGCACACAAACTCAACTGAACCACGAAACTGTCCGGAAACCTCAGACTACGACCTTAAACGATTTCAACACCCCGATTTTGATACCGTTCGGCAGAATCAGATTTCATTAGTTGACACTAATCAATTTCGACGAAGATCGTCGATTTTCTGTTCGTTCAACGTCGACGGTGCGACTCCGACAGTAGAGAGGAAGAAGGGAAAGAAACAACAACTAGGTACAACGGCAACGATCATGGCCGTCGCCGGTCATCACCTCCGAGGGCGACAAAAAAAATTGGAGGAATAGGGGTAGTTGCTGCGGCTACTGGTCTTGGTGGTGTAAGAGATGAAGGATGTGGTCGTTGGTGAAGATGAAGGAGGCAGTGAGGGGAGCTGTTATGGTTTTTTGGTGGGAGGAGGAAGATGGGGTGATGGTGGTTGCTTGGATGAAGGCAGCGGCGCGGCGCTGTTGAGGGAGTGAGTCGCCGGTTGCTGGTGTTAAGCTAGGGGGAATTGGCGTTGAGGTAGACGACTGGGGACCCTCCTNCGTTAGGGTATTATGTAATGAGAATGTAAGAGATGTGGGCTTGGCCAAATTTAGAAAATTGGGTTGAATCCGTTTTTATTAGGTTTTAGTTTTGGACTAAGAGGACTAGATAGCATAAAAATATAAAAATCACTCTTGATTAGAATAAACTACTAATATAAAACTAAATAATATTTTCAAATGTTATAATAAAGTAAAAAGTAGAAAAATAGGCTAAAGCCATGGTAAAATTAAAATACTATAAATCTAAATATACTAATTGACCTTAGACTAAAGATGAAAAAAAATGTTTTTTGTAATTTTTATTTTGTGATAAAATGAAGTAAAAGAGATATTAGGCCTAAACAAAATATTTAAACGCTAAAAAGTATAATATCTCAGGGAGGGTCAAAAATTACGCGTCTACAACTGCCCCTCTTTGACTGGAAACACGAAGTGTTTTAAGACAAAGAACGACTAGACAAGTTTTTTGACCTGACCCTTATTTAGAGAGACCAAAACAAAAAGAAGGGAGAATATACCGAGCCTTGGTATCTGACCTGCCTATATATCCTTGGCTATAAAGGAATCAGGCCACGTGTTGTTCATAAGCGAGAAGAATGACGGAGGAGGATACTGAAGTGGAGTGTCGAGTGAAGTACCGTCGAGGTTCCGGTCTGCGGTTCCTGCCGTTACATCAAAGATAAAAGGAAAAATTACAGCAAAATAAATAAAAATACAAGATCCTATCTACTTCTTGTCTTGAATCTTCCTTGGATTTCTACTTGATCCTTCAACACGAAACTGAAAATTCACCTTATTCTTAAGGTGGGCATCCTGCTGACTTGAATTTGAAGAAAACTGTAAGTTGACCTTATTCTTCAGGCGGGCACCCTGCTTCCTGTACTTGAAATAAAATTGAACTTGTAATAAACTTGAGCTCGCAAACCTTGTCCTTCAGGCGGCTCGTGCTACTCCTGATTTGACTTAAAGACTGGAGGTCGGCCCTATTCTTCAGGCGAGTTCCTGTTGCTTCTGACTTAAACTTGAAACTGAAACTTGACCTTGTTCTTCAGGTGGGATTCTCCTGATGCTTCTCTAACTTGAACCTTGAAAACCGAATGCTGACCCCGTTCTTCAGGTTGGCTCCTGATGCCTCTCTAACTTGAACTTCTAATCTGAAATTTGACAACGTTCTTCAGGCGGGTTCTCCTGATGCCTCTCTAACTTGAAATTGAAAGTTGACCCTATTCTTCAGGCGGGATTCCCCTGATGCCTCCCTGACTTGAAATTGTAAATTGAAATCTAACTTTGTTCTTCAGGCGGGGTTCTCCTGATGCCTCACTGACTTGAACTTGAGAGTTGACCCTATTCTTGAGGCGGGATTCTCCTGATGCCTCCCTGACTTGAAATTGTAAACTGAAAGATGACCCTGTTCTTCAGGCGGGGTTCTCCTGATGCCTCTCTGACTTGAACTTGAAATTTGACCTTATTCTTCAAGCGGGCTCTCCTGATGCTTCTTAAACTAGGAAATTGAAAGTTGACCTTGTTCTTCAGGCGGTCTCCTGATGCTTCTCTAAATTGAAATTTTAAACTGAAAGTTGACCCTGTTCTTCAGGCGGGATTCTCCCGATTCCTCTTGAACTCGAAATTGAAAACTGAACTCTGACCCTGTTTTTCAGGAGGGCTCCTAATGCCTCTTGAACTTAAATGTAAACTGAATGTTGACCATGTTCTCCCGGTGGGTGCCTGCAACCACAACAACAGATAAAACAAAAAAAAGTTCTGCCCCAGCTTGTACCAGGAACATTTGTGAGTGTTAGTTGAATCCTATTTTTCAGGTGGGTCTTGAAAACTTAAATCAAATCCCATTATCCAGGAGGGTCCTGAGAACTTAAAATTAATCCCATTATTCAGGAGGGTCTTGATAATTTTAAAACTAAATCCCATTTTCCAGGAGGGTCCTGAAAACTAAAGATGAACTTAACTGAGCCCCGCTTTCTTTCTGGAAGCTCTCTGCTGAAAGAAGAAAATTCCTTACCCCTAATCGTGCTTTCCTTATGGAGGAACCCTGCAGATCGAACAAATTTTCTTGTCCCTGTCTCAAACAAAGGAAATCTTGTTAGTTTGAAAACTTGGTGGTTAGCTCGTGGCATTGTTGCTGAAGGTGTCCTCTTTTGTCACTATCATGCTTCGTTCTGATTAAACTAAAAACTGAGTCTGACTAACTAAAAAATGACCATATTCAAAGGGCGGGACCCCTGAACCAAGAAAAATAGAGATTTAAAACTTAAGGAAGCTAACCATTGACCCTATTCTCCAAGCGGGACCCCTGAACTTAAGAAAACTAAAGACTGACAACTGGAGGAAACTAAAACTGACCCTATTCTCCAGGCGGGACTCCTGAACTCAAGAAAAATTAGAGATTAAAACTTAAGAAAACTAACAATTGACCCTATTCTCCAGGCGAGACCCCTTAACTTAAGAAAACTAAAGATTTTTCCCAACTAGTGCGATGTGTAGGAGGTATGGTTCTTCTCAACTAGAGAAAATTCTTGAGAGATGATGATCTTGTCAACCAGGGGATGCCTAGGAGGTAACAAAAACATTCTCAAACAGCGTTTGTGCTGACAAAATTGGGCATGACACCTGAAAGGTTCAAGCTTCCAAGCTTGATTTGGACACAGTCTTCGTCCCTGTTTCAAACAAAGAAAACTAGTGAGTTTAAAATGTGGTGGTTGTTTTGTTGCCTTGACATTGGGGAGAATGCTCCTGCACCTGCCATGATTAACCTTGGTTTTGACTCGGAAGACCTTGCTTGTTATTGGTTAACAAATTTCTCTGTCAATCCTTACAAATGAAAAAACCTATGATCCGTTCAAGCCCAATGCCTTACCCGATGTATTGTTCATGAGTTGACATTTACCGAACCTTTGAATTTCACATGAATACCAAAGCACGTCGACTGTTATCAAATCAGTGCGCATATTGTTCTTTCCTGACCTGTGCCGCTTTGATGTGCTAGCCAGATTCTGTTCTGTGAATTGGAAAGCTGGTAACAAATTTTGAAGCCATTTCTCACTTGTTCTGAACATACTGACTCAAAAAGAAGACTCAAACTAAACAAGAGGAACAGAGTGAGGGACAACGGAAAGACATGATATCTAACAAGAAAACTACAAAGTAGAAACCTATGAGATGCGGATACCAACTCTAATGACCATGACATGCAGTTTTGGATTAATGGTCTAATCTGTCAAGAAAGTCTAATGTTCACCTCTTGTTACATCTCTAAGCCGTGAAACTGGGCTTCGATGCTTTGATTAACCTTTCTGATTCCCGATCCTTATTCGACTTGTAGTGACCAAAGGGTTTTCACCATCAAGCCTCTCTCATTTTATCTTTCTCTCAACTCACCGTCGCCTTATGGTGCCTGTGAATGTTTTCACCGATAAGACTCTCTCATTTTGTTTTCTATTTTTTTTATTTCCTCTGATTCTGCAGATGATAAGACATTAACCATAGTAAAACATCATGTGCTCCTGGTATGTCTAGCTCGGCGTTCTCAAAGATTATCTGGGAGGTCTTTCTTGGACTGTAATGTGGCTTTTGGACAGGGTTAGAAAGAAAGGATATCATGAAGGCTCAAAATAAATATGACGAACGGGTTAATTTATTTACAACTTTTGGAATCCATTCTAAAACTTTGCCCCAATATCTAAAACAAG
>ML321800.1:5231-18759 GCA_005239505.1 Nicotiana paniculata | reverse complement strand
TCTTGTTGCCATGCTGACGAAGGGAAAGAAAAGAGTGATGACCTACCGTTGGCACCATCCTCGAGAAAGCTTATAGAGTCCACTCCTCAAGAAGTTAATGCTTGTGAGGAAAACGTCACGTTCACAAATGACGACCTTATGCTAGGTGACACTCCTCATAACCGCCCATTATACCTAGTTGTCTATATGCGTGATGAAAGGGTAAATCGAATTTTCGTTGATGGAGGATCCTCAGTGAACATTTTGCCAATTTGCACTGTGAAAGAACTTGGTATTCCCATGAACGAACTCTCAGAAAGTCGTGTGATAATCCAAGGATTCAACCAAGGGGGGCAAAGAGCCATAGGCGCGATCTGGGAATCACTATTGAAGATATGCAATCAAATGCATGGATGTATGTGATCGATGCAAAGAAATCATACAATGTTTTGCTTAGAAGGCCTTGGATACATGAGAATAAAGTAGTTCCATCGACCTACCATCAATGTTTAAAATACTACGAGGGTAAAGTCGAGAAGACGATAGTTGCTGATGATGAGCCATTCACCGAGGCAGAGTCACACTTCGCCGATGCAAAGTTATACTTGAAGAACCACATTGTGGAGGAGATAAAAGTTGATGATGGCATGAAAAGCAAGAATGACGAGCCCATAACCAAAAGAGCTGAGGTGACTAATGGTAAAGCCAAAGCCGTTACTAAGGAGGCACAACCCAACGTGAATAAATATCATAGAGGGGATATTGCATCTTATGGCAGTAAAGTAAGTCCTAAGATCCAATATGTCCCTAAAAGGAAGAAAGACGAGGGGGAATCATCTAATCCCCAAACCAACATGCTAAAGGAGTTAACTCTTCCAGTAAAACGAATTGAAGCAGTAAAGTTGTCCTCAAAGCCGCTTGCAGGATTTGTAGCCCAAAATCCTCTGCAGAAAGTGGCACTCACTACAAAGCGGACAGATGAAGGTTTTGATCCTAACGCTTACAAGCTATTTGCAAAGGCTGGATACAATCCCAATGAGCCGTCAAAGTTAGGGAAGTTCCCATTAGAAGCTGCAACGAGGCAACCACATGAAGGTTTGGGATACAAGCAATTGTCACCAGTGCGCATCTCAATAAGAAGGGTGAGTAGCAATTATATCACTGTAGAAGATGAATCTGTCGCTTCTAACAGGCCTTCCGTCTTTGATCGACTTGGAAAATCAACTGTGAGAACTTCCGTATTTGAGAGATTGGGTCCATTAAAGAAGGGGAATAAGTTCCAGAGAAATTATCGAAATACAAGAACACCCGCTTCGCCCAAAATTCAAAAGATCTCTAAAAATTTCCAAAGTTTGGTTCCTTCTAGAATGAAGCGACAAACAAAAGTCAAGGTTTAGTGTGATGAAGTACTGAAGGTGAAGCCATACACTGTGATCTACACTAAATAATGTGATGACGACGAAGAAAGTGTGGGTTCTTCGTATCATGTCACTATACAAAGCGAGAACAGTGTTCCATCTTCAATGGAGGATAATGCAGAATTGGAGGATTTTTCACCATGTTATCACATATCCTTCAATGATGGGGACCCTCAAGAAGATGAAGATGCAAAAGATGTTCCCCCGGAACTTGAAGAAGGGGTGAAGGCAACGGTTGATGCCTTAAAAGAAGTTAACATTGGCACTGATGAAGAACCAAGACCCACCTACCTAAGTGCTTTACTAGAAATTGACGAAGAAAGCACTTATATTGAATTACTCAAGGAGTTTAGGGATGTATTTTGCTTGGAGTTACAAAGAAATGCCTAGCTTGGACCCTAAAGTGTCAGTCCATCACCTTGCGGTCAAGAATGACGTTCGTCCTGTTAAGCAAGCTCAAAGGCGTTTTAGGCCGGACTTGGTTCCCTTGATTTAAATCGAATTTAACAAACTCATTGAAGCTGGCTTTATTCGTGAAGTTAAATACACAACATGGGTTTCAAGTATTGTCCCTGTAAGGAAGAAAAATGGCTAGATTCGAGTGTGCGTTGACTTTAGGGATCTTAACCTGCGTGTCCGAAAGATGAGTTCCCGCTTCCCATTCCAGAACTGATGATCGATGCTACTACTGGGTACGAGGCAATGTCATTTATGGACGGTTCATCAGGCTATAACCAAATTTGCATGGCGCCAAAAGATGAAGAGCTTACTGCATTACGTACCCCCAAGAGTATTTATTGCTACAAGGTAATGCCTTTAGGCTTGAAGAACGCTGGTGATACTTACCAAAGAGCTATGCAAAATATCTTTGATGACCTTCTCCACAAGAATGTCGAATGCTATGTTGATGACTTGGTGGTGAAATCAGGAAAGAAAAGCGACCACTTGAAAGACCTGAGAATGGTGTTTGAGTTGCTCCGGAGATACCAACTTAGGATGAATCCATTAAAATGCGCCTTTGGAGTTACCTCCGGAAAGTTCCTGGGTTTCATTGTCTGACATCGAGGGACTGCAATAGATCAAGCTAATGTAGATGCAATCTTGAAAATGCCTGAGCCCCGCAATATTCATGAATTGAAAAGTCTGCAAGGAAAGCTAGCATACCTTAGGAGATTCATCTCGAACCTAGTTGGGAGGTGCCTACCATTCAGCCGCCTTATGAAGAAAGGTGTCCCTTTCAAATGGGACCAAGCATGTAGAAATGCCTTTGAGAGCATTAAATCCTGCCTGATGAAGCCTCTAGTTTTGGCAGCCCCTATACTTGGAAAGCCGCTGATACAATACATTTCAGCAGAAGAAAGGTCGGTTGGAGCCCTGTTGGCCCAAGAAAATAGTGAAGGAAAAGAAAACTCCCTTTACTACTTGAGCGGGATGATGACACCAAATGAGCTGAATTATTCGCCAATTGAAAAGTTACGTCTGGCGCTAGTCTTCTCAATCCAAAAGTTGAAGCACGACTTTCAAACTCATGTCGTTCATTTGGTTTCTAGAGCAAATCCCATCAAGTTCGTGATGTCAAAACTTGTCCTTAGTGATCGACTAGCAAGGTGGTACCTCCAGTTTCAACAATTTGAAATCGTGTACATCCAACAAAAGGCTATAAAAGGACAAGCGTTAGCGTACTTCTTGGCATATCACCTTATACCTGATGATTGGGAGCTAACTGACGAACTACCTGATAAGGACGCCATGGTCATTGAATTTCAGCCTCCATGGAAGATGTACTTTGATGGTGCTGCACATCGCGGTGGAGCTGGTGCTGGTGTAGCATTTGTCACTTCTCAAGGTGAAGTTCTGCCCTACTATTTTACGTTGACGCAACTCTTCCCTAACAACGTTGCCGAGTATCAAGCACTAATACTTGGGCTTGAGATGGTTGTCGAAATGAAGCAGTTGCAATTGCAAGTCTTTGGTGACTCTCTGTTATTGGTCAATCAGCTTCTGGATAGTTACGAGGTCAAGAAGCCTAAACTACGCCCCTATCATGATTACGCAAAAAATTTAATGGGGTGGCTCGGTGATGTGACTATTCAGCATGTGCCAAGGAAAGAAAATAAGAAGGCTGATGCTTTAGCTGCCCTAGCTTCATCATTAACCCTGCCTGATCAAGCACAAGTTACTGCCTACCAAAAATGGGTAGTACCGTTGCCAAATGAGGCTGAAGGTGAAGAAAATGAACTCAAGCATCTTGTCGTTGTTTCTGAAGTTGAGAAAGAAGAATGGTGAGAATCCATTATCGACTACTTATGTTATGGGATACTTCCAGAAAATCCGAGGAGAAGGACTGAAATCCGTCGTCGTGCACCTCGCTTCCTTTACTACAAAGATACTCTATAAAGAAGGTCGTTTGAGGGAGTACTCTTGCGATGCTTAGGGAAGAATAAGCACTCCAAGATTTTCAAGAGGCACATTCTGGAGTATGTGGGTCACACCAGTCTGGACCAAAGCTCCACTTCCATATAAAAAGGATGGGATATTATTGGCCAACGATGGTAAAAGATTTCTTGGACTATGCTCGAAGATGCAAGGCTTGTCAATTCCATGCGAATTTTATTCATCAACCTCCTGAAGTGTTGCACCCAACCGTTTCATCCTGGTCATTTGACGCTTGGGGATTGGATGTTGTTGGACCACCGCCAAAGTCCTCTGGGGGGCACCTATGCATCTTGGCTGCAACTGACTACTTCTCAAAATGGGCTGAAGTTGTTTCTCTTAAGGAGGTGAAGAAGGAAAATGTTGCAAGTTTTATCCGAGTAAAAATTATCTACCGCTTTGGCATTCCTCATTACATAATAACAGATAATGGAAAGTCGTTCGACAATAGGTTGATGAACAAGATTTGTGAACTCTTTGGCTTCAAGCAACGTAACTCTTCTATGTACAATGTTGCTGCCAATTGTCTAGCTGAGGCCTATTATTACTTCTCATAAACCTGTAGGGAAGTTCACTTCAAAATGGGATGGGTCGTATGTTATGCAAGAAGCTTATTCAAGTGGGGATTACAAGATGGTTGATGCAGATGGCATGAGAATCTCCCCTATCAACGGCAAGTTTCTGAAGAAGTATTATCCTTGATGTGCCTGCTCCTTGACGCATGAGCCTAAACTGCATGTTCCTATACTCCTGACCCGCATGAGTATAAACTGTGTACGGCCCACCCAAAAAAAAAAGAAGGGGTCCGCTAGGTTGAAAACCTCGTAAGAGGCGGCTTAAGAAAAAGTTAGGACATAAAAAAAAAAAATAATGTCTGCTAGGTTGAAAACCTCGAAAGAGGCGGCCTAGGCAAAAGTTAGGACATAAAAATTTAAAAAATAATAATTCTGTCCATTCTGAACTACGGTATGACTTGATCCTCTTCACCGAGGTACGTAGGCAGCTTAGAGTTTCATTCTGAGTTCAATCGAATAAGTTCAAAAGATACATAATCCCCCAATCGTTGATCGAATGAAGTACAATGGAATGTCATTCATTCAATCAATATTTGAAAATCAAGCTGGGATACCATTTTTCTGTTAAACTTTAGATCCCATCTGATTTCGAAGAGGGCAAGCCGCTATTGTAAATTGCATTTTCCTACAATGAAATGATTGATGTCTTTTAGGAGTGCTATCAAGCATTTGCATTGAAGTCCGGGGATCCGTTATGCCCTCATGTTCGCCAAACCTTCAAGTTTTTTTGGTGAGCCTTCACGACGTTTCAAATTCAGTGAGATTTGCACCCAAGATATTTGGTGAGAATGAAGCTCTTAAAATTCAATTTTTGACAATTAAAAAGGTCTTACAATCTCTAGGCTTCCACACCAAGATACAAAATTTTGTTCAAGTCGCGCTAATTTGGAACTGTCGGCATATTATAAATCGAGGTCGACTTTGGAATATCATCTGAAACTATCCTTAAGGAATTAAATTTTACATTTTATATATGTTATATATTTGGAAGTTAAGTTTCTAATAGATCAAACGGTTCATGATTTCGACATTACTACATCAAGATACATATATTTTGGTAAAGTTGTGCAAATCCGAAATTGTCGACGTGACAGAATTTAAAGTTATATTCAAAATAATATATGGGACTATTCTCAAAGTGTTTGATTCCAAATTTTGTATATGTATCAGATCTTGAAGTATAGTTTTCAAGAAATCCAATGGTTCATGGTTTCGACATTCCTACATCATGATATGATAGTTTTGATGAATCTGCGCAAATCTGAAACTATCCACGTGTCAGAATTTAATATTTGATTCAAAATAATATATGGGACGATTCTCAAATTATTTAATTCCAAATTTTGGATATGTCTTAGATTTTGAAGTCGGTCTTTCATTAAAATCAAACGGTTCACAATTTTGACATTCCTACACTAAGATATGAATTTTTTGGTGAGATTGCACAAGTATGAAATTTTCAACGTGGTGGAATCTAAAGTTGGTTTCAAAATATTACCTGCGACGATTCTGAAGGTGTTTGATCCTGAATTTTGGTCATCTTTTAGATTTTGAAGTCTAGTTTTCAAAAAATCAAACTGTTCATAATTTTGATGTCTCTACACCAAGATACGAATATTTTGATGAGACTGCACAAATCTGAAATTGCCAGCGTGGTGCAATATAAAGTTGGTTTTAAAATGTTGACCGGGACAATTCTGATGGTACTTTTTTTTTAAAAGGTTTTTGCTACGAACTTTTAAAGGTGTTCTTCTCGAACTTCTAAAGGCATTCAGATTTTTTAGTTCTTCGTTCCGAACTTTTAAAAGGCGTATATTTCGAACTGTCAAAGGTGTTTGTGAAGGTGCTCACGATAAACTTTAAAGAGTTTCCACCGCCGAATTTTAAACATTTCTACCACAAATTTTTTAAGAGCCTTCATTGCATGCTTTTAAAGGTCTTCACGAGCTTTTAAGGATCTTTATCTTCGCCACAAATTTTAAAGGTCTTCATCGTGAATTTTTATGGTTTTCCACCGCAAATTTTAAAGGTCTTCACGAGCTTTTAGGGATCTTTATGCGAACTTTTAAGGGTTTTCGCCACAAACTTAAAAGGACTTCATCGTAAACTTTTATGGTTTTCTGCCGCAAATTTTAAAGGACTTCGCCACTTTTAAAGATCTTGACCACGAGCTTTTAAGGATCTTTTGCGCGAACTTTTAAGGGTCTCCGCCATAAATTTTAAAGGCCTTCGTCTCGAACTCCTAAAGTACTTCGTAGTTTGACGAAGTTACTTAAACTTTCTAAAAAAAAGAGAGATAAAACAAAGTATTAAACAAAAAAAAGTACCAGAAAAGAAGAAGAAATTACCTTCGTGGCAATGCCTCCGGTCGTCAAAGAAAGGAACTCATGAGCAGCGTCAAAATGTCGAAAGCTGATTGATGCTAAAAATACATAAGAATGTGGCTATTTATAGATTTCTCAAGGCAACATATTAAGTGGCTTTGTCGATGTGGGAGCAATAAGTCTTGTAATCCAAAAGGAATTGGATGTCCTAGCTCAATTAGAATTACATCGTATGGGAATAGGTGTAAATTTAGGAGTTCTATGTTAAGTAGAAAAGAGAAATCCCATATGAATTGTTTTCTATCACAACATCAAAGGATTGTATGTTACGTCATCTAGGATTCTTGGGGTTATACTACCAAATTTTTGGCTTTTTAATGTGAAATACATGGAATTCTAAGTCAAATAAATATTTGAGAATTGCAACAGATCCATGTATTCATATAGACTTATAAAGTTACGTGGAAATGAAAATAAAGGACATGTTGTCTTCATCAAATACTTCAAGTCTAATCGTTAAAATTTATATCTTGACGAGTCTTGAAGTAAGGGGCATTTGTAGGCATATAAATTTTATTGGAATTAAATCCGTAAAATATTTTGGATTATATATTAAATTCAAGACATATTAGTTCAAATAAATTTATTGGGCTAATATAATTGGATTAATTATATAAGTCCAACATATATGGATTAAATAAATAAGTCTTAATCCATTGGGCTAGCCCCGTTAGTTGGGCTAAAGTGATGAGCCCACTTCATTAATCCCAATATATCATCTTCCTAGAGGTCCAGTTTGGTATCACGTGTCAAATGACGTGGAACGCCACGTCAAATGGAAGAGCCAATAGAACCATACCACGTGTCAAAATGACAACGCATGCCAAGTCACATTAAAAGGCTAATGAAATTGTGTCACGTGTGCAAGTGACATGTTCTGGTCAATCAAATGCGGGCATGTCACACTTCAATTTGATTGGTCGGAAAGAGTTTGTTCTTATCACAATTCTTCCCTCCCACAACTATAAATAAGGGTCTTCATAACCAGAAAAGAGACCAGAAGTTATAACAAGAAACAAGAGGGAGCTCGTGGATCAAACGCTGCGAATTTCTCTAAAAGCTACAAGCATTCAAGTGTTCTAAGGATTAAAAGATCAAGACGAAGATTCAAGAACAAGCTGCAAGCTCTTGGATTAAAAGTACGCCAGGATCAAGATCAAGTTTCAAGCACTTGGATTAAAATAAAATAAAATTCAAAATTAAGCTCGGAGGTTCTTTTATTTACTGTTGAAAAGAAGAATACGAGGATTCATAGAAATTGTAACACTCAAATATTTGAATAAAATACTACGATTGTTGAGATATTTTTCGGTCTTGATTTTATTTTATCGACCCAATTTATTGTCTACACATGCATCCACCAATTCCATCTCCACCTAAAGGAGATAAAGGAGAGAAGAATTAATTAATGTGTTGGATCAATATCTTATTGATCACATATTTTTTCTTTATTATATTTAGATTATTTGATAAAAATATATAATTATTCTAGCTTGGATAGTTGTTTTAGTTTCCCAGATTTTCCAAGTAGCTTTCGTTGGTAGAAAAGTTATTTAATTTGATTCAGCTTATGATGAAATAAAATTTGGTTTTTTATATGTATTATTGCTTTTGCTTGTACGATTTTTAGTTATTTTATGTTGATTGTTGTGCACCTCTACTATTAGCATGTCTTTTTCTATGTAAGAAAATTTCGTTATGCATTCAAATTAGAGAAAATACATTCAAATTACACTAATACCTCTTGAAATAAGGAGGTTATGAAATACGATTGTTATGAAGTTCAAACAAAATATATTTGAGAATTCTTTGAATACTGCCTTTAAATTCACACGAAATATATGCGAGATATACAATTATTATTATTATTATTACAATTATTTATTATTATTATAAATAACATAAGTCCAATCCAAAATTGTGATAGACTTTTTCACCTCTAAAAATATATTCTATATTAAACAAAGTTATCATTTGATTATTTTCTAATATTTAGAATTTTAAAATCACCTACAAATAATGGTTCAAAATATGGCTATTGGATTTTACTTTAGCAGTAGTAACTTATTCTTTAAGGAAGCATGAAGGAAGCATCTGAAAACGAGCTTTCAGATTAAGAGACGGATCAATTAAATCGAAGCATCAATAAACCTAAGGAAGCCATGAACATAGATGAGGAATCTAATGCCTCAACTATCAACACAAACAAGGTGAGTTTCCGAGACACTCTCTCCCCTCCTCCTACACCAATCAACCCCACCCTAGAAGCGGAATTCTTGAAAAAATTATCCCTAGAAGAAGAAAACTCCAACCCAACCAAACATCCATTTTTCACTCCCATAACCACTAATGAAAATTTAAGGCTATACCGCCCATGGTAACAAGCTATAATTATTAAATTGTTAGGTAAAAAAATGTCTTATACAAACCATAAGACCAAACTAAACTCACTCTGACAACTTGATGAAGCACTCCAATTAATAGACCTAGGTTATGACTTCTACCTCATCAAATTTCAAAAATTAGACAACTATAACAAAATATATCAAAATGGTCCTTGGTTTGTAGGTTCACAATACCTCTCCATACGTCAATGCGAGTCGAAATTTAATTCGGCACTATCACACACTAATTATACTAATGTATGGATCCATCTTCAGGAACTCCCCACTGAATACTATGACTTACAAATCCTAAAAAAATATAATTTCATTGGCACACTCATAAAAGTAGACACATGCACCGAGCATACATCAAGATGCTAAGACTATGCATCTTAGCACCACTAGGCAAAACACTCCCATCCGAAATTCTATTAGGGACTCACACTCAATTAATATACTATGGGAATTCTTTCAATATATGCACTAAATGTGGTTGCTTAAGACACAACCTTCATTACTGTCCGACTTTCACGACCCCTTACACACCCAATCAACCACAAAATAATATAAATATAAACACTAACAAAGATGAACAAACACAATGGAAAACAGTCACCTATCGTAAAAATAAAGATAATAAAAAAATAAAAGATCACCAATTACCCCAACCCATGTTCAAAAATCAAAACCACCTAAACCCTCCCAATACCACACCCCAAAGTCTTAATAAATCAAGACGGGCCCCATGACACTAAAAACAAGCCAAATAGCCCCAACCTACAAGACCTAATTGACCTAACAAAACAAAAACCTACCCTTGACCCACCCAATACCGCCAATTCAAAAACCAAAACCACCCGACCCCACCAAATACCTCCTATATCACAATCAAAAAACCCTAACCAAAACTACCCTAAGTCATCAACTACCTACAATCATTTCTCAATACCCACGCTCCCTGATAACCTAGGAGAATCAAATAATTACTCTAAGTCACCTCCCCTACACCCCCTTATTCGTAAAAATTTGTCCAAGAGCATACCTCCAAAACAAAACAACAAGAAGAAACAACAAATTGAGGAACTCATCATGAATCCTCTAACCCAATCCCCACCACTCACATGCATTTGCATGAACACTATTTACTAAACACTAATAAGACAAACGAACAAAATACACCCATGCAACAAATTATTAACTCTGTCATGCCCTCCTTACCCCAGAACACAAACCTTACTTCCCACACTCTACCTCACTTGCCATACTCCAACGCCTCGTCATCACCTCTACCTAAAGAGCCTCCACCCAACATCCCTTCAACAGAATCTACAATACCTCAAACACACGGCATTCCATTGCATGAATCTTACACTAGACCACCAACCAATAACAATGGCTCCCTCTATCAATCAATTGATGAAATTACATCCAATACATCACCAACCATCCCTTCAAATACCACCCCAACAAATGCTACCTCCATTTCAACTCAAAGCTCCAAATTGCCTGACAATACCTCGCCAAACTTCTCCAATGTATCGAACACAATCCCACAGAAATCACCACCACCATTAAAGGCACAGGAGACACATAAACAATGTCCATATCAACCAGTACCACCACCTTCCACCACTCCACATAATCATCCACCACCAACCCCACCATGCACATCAATGCACTCCATCATCTCCAATCCGTCCAATAACGAACCAACCACCACCTCTCCCACCATAGCAAATAACTCCCACCCACGACCACTCTCCAACAGGCCTTCAACTACTACAAAATCATGTCACACTACTACTAGAGACCTCAGAAGAGATAGCCTACACAATTTAAGAAGAAGTACTAAACCAAACACATCAAAATCAAGTCCTAGACCTAATCCACCAACATGATATTACTCTTTGGAAAATGCAGGACATCATCCCCCAATTCCAACAATGTCAAGCCCAGATACCCCACCACCCACCTCACTGGAATATACCCCCACAAAGCAATTTCTTGCTATGGTGTATTCCTCCTCACCAACCAACACCACCCCACCAACCCCCAGTACCAACACAATTATTGCAGCAACATGTGACCATCAATCACAATATTAACTCACCGCCCCATTCACCACAGCAGGAAAACCAAGCAGAAGAAGGCAACGACCTACTGGAGACCTTCATGGAATCTATGATTTTGAACGA
Organism: Nicotiana paniculata; assembly: GCA_005239505.1. Classification (NCBI taxonomy): domain Eukaryota; kingdom Viridiplantae; phylum Streptophyta; class Magnoliopsida; order Solanales; family Solanaceae; genus Nicotiana; species Nicotiana paniculata. Next base: position 7,391 of record ML321800.1, on the reverse strand, counting down.
CTTTTCAATCTCCATGTCAGGAAATNCCCCCCCCCGCATCCCTCCGGAAAACCTCATTGAACATACGCCTAAACCCCTCATCAGTGGAAGAGATATATGCCATGCTCATGATCCCAACTCTACAAGACAACTTGCTACCAGCAGCCCTATACAATCCCCCTCACTTACTAATGCACTTGGAACTATCATTGGCTCCGGAAGAGGCATGAAGGATTAATGAAGATAATGCTATGGAATTGTTGGGGAGCCCATAATCAAGAATTCCGTCGGAATCTCAGGTTTTTGCTCACATGGAACAACCCCTCCATCTTGTGTCTCACAGAAACCAAAATGGCTGATCATAATGACCTGCTCATGGAGTACAACTACACAGATTTAATACAAGTCGCAACCCAGGGTCAATCAGGAGGAATTGTCCTCCTTTGGCGAGCACACGAATTGGTTGTCAATCCAGTGGCAGTTACAAGTTAAGAGATCCATGCATTTGTCCAAGTCAATGATTGAGGAGTCCAACAGCCTTCAATATAAAGGTGCAATGAGAGGAAGTAACGTAATTTTTGTGATGTACCATTTTGGAAAGTCCAAAGTTGAAACACACTCCTACCCCATTCTGTATTTTGAAGAACCCCTCCCCCCCTCCCCACCCCACCCCTACACTCTTTCTTACTCATCCAGCTATATTATTGTATCCCTAGCAAATCATCTACATCAGCTTATGTACCTTCCTAATTATCAATGAAATCCTTTTTTTTAGCAAAACAAAAAACGTATTCTTTCCTATTATGTCGAACACAATTCATATTGTTATTAATTGTTATTGATTAAAGAAATAAAATAATTTTGTATTTTGTACGCGAGAACGAAAAAATGATTGTCTTGTTTTAGTTACTTGATAATATTTATGTCTTATAGAATGAACTTGAAAAATGACCAAAAAAACAAAAAGGCCGAACTTGAAAATAGCTCTAAGAAAAAATTAAGGCCCTTAAATCTTCAAAGCTACCGAGGTGATGAAATTATAAAACTAGAACTATGTTTAAGTTGAATATATGGAATAATGACTGAGTTTCTTTCATTATTAAGTTAGCTATATAGATTCAACATTTATCAAATTCATGAGCTTAAATTTTTATTTTATAAATCAAAATTGTTTTATTATAATATTTATATAATTTTAAAAAAAAATTATTATCAAGATGGGGTACATGTGCATCGCGCGAACCCAAAGACTAGTAATCTATATAATATATAAAAAGCACGAAGCCCCTTACCAAAATATCGTCCGTCTTTTTTACCTTTAAAAATAGATTTCACATTAGACAAAATTGTAATTTGATAATTTTTCCTAAAATTTAGGAGTTAAAAAACAGTTAAAATTTTAAATATTAAATCTTTTTTTATTTGATTTATATAAAAAGTTCTAAAATTTAGGACATTGTGAGATTTCAACTTGTGTCCTTTCCTTCTTTGAACCCTTCCACGTCAGTCCTTTTATTATTATAGCTTTAGAATTACATTATTTCATTTATTAAATCCTTGTTTATTTGAATTAGCAGAAAATTAACAAATACATGAAATAATTAGTTTGGAACTACGAGAAGGAATAAAAAGCACACAACATACTATGGAGTAAGATAATACGAAATTTTTTCATATCGTAATCAAAATACTTGTTGTGATCAATAATATTGATTTAATTAGAAATAGGGAATAAGTCTGGCAAAAGAATCTGAAAGACCACCCGTCAAATAAGCTTCTGTTTACATATTTGTTAAATACAAAACAAATTCTCATTTTATAAAAATTAAATGTTATCAAGAGCAAATAAAAAATAAATGTAACTAAGAATTGTTTTCCTTCTAATTGCGTGTTTGGATGGTTACAACCTATTGTATTGTATCGTGTCGTTATTTTAAATATATTTATTTTAATTGTTACTTAAATATAAAATATCATATTATTGAATTTGTCGTTACGTAAGATTAAATATTCCATTTTTATGTAACGATAATTTTGGTGTGATCCCATCATTATCTTATGTTTCTTCTATGAACATAAAATCTCATGTGTATAGCCTACATGTGATAAAATCTCAAACAAATTCAAAACAAAAAGCCTCAAAACTTCAAGAATGAAATCTCCCCCCCCCCCCCCCCCCCC
>MDKI01074795.1:0-32759 GCA_005239505.1 Nicotiana paniculata | reverse complement strand
ATTCACAATTAATTACTGAAGCATCAATCAATATTCATAAAATCAATTGATTTATTGGGATACTGTGAGTAAAAATTACATGCTCACAACCCCTGACCTCCCAATTCGAGAACCATCTTGACTCTCCTGGACACATTGGCCGCATCCTGAAAGGAAATCTCTCTCCCTATCTCTTTAGCCATCTGCAACCTGATGGGCTGAGCAAGGCACTCAATAAATAGCCTGACCCTCTCTCTCTGTGGGCAACAAAAGAATAGCATGTCGGGATAAATCCATGATGCGAGTCTCATACTGGGTGACAGTCATGCTGCCCTGCTGAAGATGCTCAAACTGACGGCAACGCTCTTCTCTAGTTGTGATAGGCAGAAACTTCTCTAAAAAGAGATGCGAAAAATGATCCCAAGTCAGAGCAGGTGACCTAGCTGGTCTAGTCAACAGATAATCCCTCCACTATTTCTTGGCGGAACCAGTCATTTGAAAAGTGGCAAGTCGACCCCATTGGTCTCCAACCCATGTTCCGAAGAACCTCATGATAGCTATCAAGATATTCCCGAGGATCCTCTGAAGTAGCACCACTGAAATGAATAGGGAAAAACTTGATAATCATGTCCCGTCTCCACAAAGCATCGGAGGACATAGCTGCTCCATCAACAAGCGGTACTGCACCAACTGGCTGAACTACTCTGGCTGGATTGGCTGCTGGGGTCTGAATCTGTGGAGTAGTCTGATAAGGAGTGTGGGTAGCAGGAGTCTGGACCCCTACTCCAGCCTGAGATACGGCTGCTGCCACGGGGAGTGCACCAGTATGGGCTACACTCTCCATAATGACCACTAATCGGACCAAAGTGTCCTAAAGCACCGGGGTAGAAATAAACCCCTCTAGGACCTGAGCTAGTCCCGCTAGAACGGTCCAAGCTGGAGCCCCCTCATCAATCTCTATCTGGGGATCCGCAACTGGGGATGCAGTCTGAGCAATGGACTGAGTCCTGCCCCTGCCTCGCCTCTAACATGGCCTCGGTCTCTACCCCTAGTAGGAGCTACTGCTGCTGGAGGACCTGGCTGTTGGTCAGTGGATGAGGAAGCACGTGTTCCCCCCATCTGTGAGAGAATACAAGAGTTCAATCAGTATTAGAGATAACAAGAATCGCATGATAGAGTATAAATACAATGAGTTTGTTCCTAACTTTATAACCTCTAAGAGATAAGTACAGACGTCTCCATACCGACCCCTCAGACTCTACTAAGCTTGTTCATAAATTGTGAGACCTAGGCAACCTAGTGCTCTGATACCAACTTGTTACGACCCAAATTCCCAACCCTCGGGATCGTGATGACGCCTAACACCACAGTTGCTAGGCAAGCAAATGTTAGAGGGATTCAACATTTAAAACAATTAAAATATAATATTAGGTCTAAATTATCAAATAAACGAATGCCGAATAGTGTGAGACATAATAAAATGAAACTCGAAGCTAATTATAATATCTAGCTACCCAGGGTCTGGAGTCACAATTCACGAACTAATAAAGAATACTACAAGTATTTGGCTGAAAGAAATATATATCTGTTTTGAACTAATTAAACAGTAAATGAATATATGGGAGAAGAATCCAGGAATTTGCAGACACCAGCAGATCTACCTCGTGTCTCTGTGCGAATAGTATCAACTAGTACTTCAACTTAGCTCCGGCTGGTACCTGGATCTGCACAAGAAGTGTAGAGTACAGTATCAATACAACCGAACCCATGTACTGGTAAGTGCCGAGCCTAACCTCGACGAAGTAGTGACGAGGCTACGCGGGGCATTTATAACATAACCCGGATACAATGTATAATAAAGCAAGAAGGGAATAATAAACTAATTAAACAGTAACTTGCAACAATTAATAAAACATTCGGTTAACTTTTCCAGATCTCAGCTATAACCAATCCTCACAAAAATTTCCAAGTTTCAATCTAAAATAACGGTAAAATCAGAGTATGGGAACAATAAAAAAAATAGTAAGTTTTTCAAGTCTTTATCATATAATCAGTAAAACATGAATGTCCTCTCTTATTGCTCCTTGTTGCGGCGCGCAACCCGCTCCCACCTGTCCACCCTTATTGCTCCTTCCTATATATGTCACCCTTATTTCTCCTGTTGCGGCGTGTAACCCGATCCCACTTGTCCTCCCTTATTACTCCTTGTTGCGGCGTGCAACCCGCTCCCACCAGACGATCACGTCTCTTTATTTATAAAAAGATTTTCACAATTTAGGTCAAAGCCTTTCACAATATTTATGTCTCAACAATTGTAAGCAAAAAGTTGTACTATTCAGAAATTTCACCAATCATCAGTACACAACGAAACCAACTGAAATGTATCATTAAACAATGACAACCAGCTCCACCATTAATGTACCACAATGAAATTAAGGAACAATTAATACTCCCAAATAAGTGAAAAAAAATCTAAATGTTGACCCGAGTCAACTAAAAACTAAATTTCAAATTCCAAAATGATTTCTCATATTTTCACATAAAAGCTTTCCAGTTTCACGCCCGGACTGCGCACGCAAATCGAAGTAATTAAAATTAGTCTTTTTAAGGCTAATGAGCCCAGAATAGTGTCTTAATTCATAAGATGACCCTTTGGGTCATCACAAATACCTATTAAGTTGACCCGAATAAACTCAAAAAATCGAATAAACACTTCTAACAAATTTCATATTAGTCATTACAAAGTATACATTAAAAGAAATTATGGCACCCGCTACCTTCAAATCCTAGATCCGCCTCTGCATAAGATATATAAATAAATAAAGAGAAAATATTTAGACTGGTGCTAATTAATTAAGGGATGTATTAATGTAGTCCCATCAAAATATGCCAACTTTCTATGGACGCCAAATTTTTGTAGGGTCAATTCATTATTTGGTCCTTTACAAAATATCATTTTGCTTTGATGATATTTTAAATTGTCATTTTGGTTTATGACCCTTGTGGGACCTACATGCCGTCCAAGTCAGCATTTGTGATTGTGATGGAAAATTGGTGCTAATTGAAGGGCCTTATTGTAATTAAAATATTATGAAGAAGCCATCGATGTAAAAGAAGCCAACGAATTTCCTCCATTAGTGATCAGTCCAAGCTTCCCAAAACTTCTATTGCGTGAAAAAATAGCTGCATTGAGTTCATAGATGTCTGGGTAAGTAATACATTACTTCAAATTTTTCTTTTTTTTGTTGATTTTCTTATGAAATTTCTTGAGAAGGAAAACTCAAGGAAGAATATGAACTAGGAAAGAGATTTTATTGTTGAAGCAGGAGATTTGCATATTACCACTTAGGAGATAATAGTAATAATGTAAGAGATTTGTGTTTCGAAGTAAAAGATGAACCAGAAAAGAGATTTGATAGTGTAAGCATGAGATTTATATAGTAAAACATAGGAGATCTTAGTACAAAATGTAGGAGATACTTATATAGTAAAACATATGAGATCTTAGTACAAAATCATGAGATTCTTTTGATGAAATGCAGGAGATATTAGTAGAAATCGTAGGAGACACTTATGTTATCATAGGAAATTTGATATATAAAGCATAAGAGGTATGCATATTAAACGTAAAATTGACTTTTATTTTTGTTTACAGGTGATCAATATATGTAGATATCAGTGGGTGATTTGACTATTTGCATTGAGTTTGAGTCTAAGGAGAAAAAATTATTAGGGTGATTCATTGTCGCCAAGGAGTACGTTATAATGAATTTCTATAAGTAATATGTCAGCGATGCAAGATAACATGTAATCCTAAAAAAACTATTGTGAGTTACAAGCCAATGGTTTGGATTAAACTTGGCAAGAGACTCTGTATGCTCCAATAGAGGATTATTTTTTATTTAAAGTCCTATTTGACAATTGCTGATGAACGAGGTGCAAGGCCAACATTGAAATCTTGTTTACATGAGGATGCAAATGAAATTGAAAATACAAGTGTAGTAAACGAGTTATATTTAGTGGTTACCCTTTATTATGTTTATCATTTTTCTTAATTAAAACGCAATTTATCTTAATGAAACGTCTAAATTTAGTTGATAGTAAGTGCGATCATGCTTATTAAGTAATTATTCATTATAACTCCAAGTTACAACGAAAGAAAGATTATGCGTATATTATGGTCTTAACCTCTTAATAATAAATAATGATCTCTTACGACCATGATACAGATCTCTTGTGACCATGAGTAGATCTCTCAAGTTATCTTTAGTGGTCACTCTTTATTATGTTTATTATTTTTTTAATAAAACTCAATTTATCTATGAAACGTCTAAATTTAGTTGATAGCAAGTGCGATCATGCTTGTTAAGTAATTATTCATAATAACTCCAATTATAACGAAAGAAAGTGTAACGACCTGGCCGGTCGTTCCGAGAGTTTAATCCTATTTTTTCCATTTATACTTTATTATTATTTGGTTCAGCTCTTTTGTGTTGTGTTGGGTTGATTGGTTCGGGTGCAGAGTGGTTTTGGAGAGAGATGAGACACTTAGTCTCTTAAATTGGTAAGTTAGTTGGAAAAGTAAACTGAAGTTGATTTATAGGTAAATGGTCTCGGAATGTTGTTTTTGTGGCTCGAATAGCTTCATTAGGTGATTTGGGACTTAGGAGTGTGTTCGGAATATTAGTCGGAGGTCCGTGATAGAATTAGGCTTGCATTGGCAAAATTGGATTTTCGGTGATTTCCGGTCGGCAGTGGAAATTTGCTATCGGGGTCGAAATGGAATTCCGGAAGTTGGGGTGATTTCATATTGTCCTTTGGGATATGTGTGCAAAATATTAGGTTTTTCAGACGCGGTTTGAGTGGTTTCGGCATCGTTAGCGAATTTCGGAAATTTGGAAATCCTTAGGTTGGAATTTTAGATTAATTCGGTGTTTTGATGTTGTTTTGGGTGTCCCGAAGGTTCGACTAAGTTTGGGTGATCATTTATGACTTGTGGGTATCATTGGTTGAGGTCCCAAGGGCCTCGAGATGAGTTCAAATGATTGACGGGGGAGTTTTTAACCTTAGAGTGTTGCTGGTGTGAATTGTTCTGTGATTTCGCATATGCGGAGGGGTGGCCGCAGGTGCAGTCACCGCATGTGTGATATGGGCATCGCAAGAGAGAAATTGGCCATGAGGTGAAAACCACAGATGCGGTGATTTGGACGCATCTACGGGGCCGTAGGTGCGGTGCCTGGGGCGTAGATGCGGTCCTGGGCGCTTAAGTGGAAACCGTAGGTGCAGTTGAGTGGACCGAAGAAGCAGTCGCGCAGGTGCGGCGTATGTGACCGCAGGTGCGATTTATCTAGGCAGAGCATATAAATAGTAGCCTTCACGAATTTTGGCTTATTTCATCAAAGTTCTCATACGGGTTGGAGCTTGTGGGAGCGATTTGAAGAGGGAAATCAAGGGAACTTCGTGGAGGTAAGATTTTTGGACCTAAAACTCTTTTCTATTGTGTTATTTGACTTATTAGAGGTGAAATTTATGGAAATTTGTGACTAAATTTGGGAGATTAGGGCTTGAAATTTGAAAGTATAAATTAGGGAGTTGAGGGGCCATTTGGGATCCGATTTTGATGTATTTGGTATGCACAAACTCGTGAGAGCGTAAGGATTCTAGTTTTATGATTTTTATCAGAATCCGAGACGTGGTCCCGGGGGTCGGGTTTGGCCAATTTCAGGACTTTTGATGTAAATTGGATATTTTCGAGTGCTCTTTGTCCCTTTAGCATATTTTGATGATATGAATTTGTTTTGAATAGATTCAGAGTGCGTTGAGTCCGAGTCGAGGGGAAAAGGCATCGCATAGTAGTTTTCTTCCGGTTTGAGGTAAGTAACGAAATTAAATCTAGACCCGAGGGTATGAAACCCCGACATTTCGTATTGTTTTGATAAATGAGGTGACGCACATGCTAGGTGACGGGCGTGTGGGCGTGCACTGGTAGGGATTCTGACTTGGTCCGTCCCGTAGCGACTACTAAGTCGCGTATTTGATTTGAAATCGTATGATATTTCCTATTTTAGAGATATATACTATGTTTTGGGCTGCATGCCATGTTTGGGGCCTTGTGCTCACCTGTTTGGACCCTCAAGGGTGTTTTTACTACTATTCTCACACTGTTTTTGATAGAAAATATAATCTCAGTCATAATTTATACTTGTTTAATGATTTTTCCTGTTTATCACCCTGTTTTCAAACAAATGAAACATAGTTTGGGCTGAGTCCCCGTGATTTGTGGTGAGTTGCCCGAGTGTCTTGTGAGGGTGATGACTGAGTGAGGCCGAGAGCCAGGTTGTGAGGATAGTGATGGATCGGGATGCACGCCACAATGTTATATACATATATATTGGATCGAGCTGCACACCGCAGCGAGATACATATTGGATGGGTCTGCCCACCGCAGCGGTATATATATTGGATCGGGCTGCACGCCGCGACGAGATATATATTGGATCAGGCTGCACGCCGCAGCAAGAGATATATTGGGTTGGGCTGCACGCCGCATCGGTATTTATATTGGATCGGGCTGCATGCCACACCGATATAGCTCTTGGGCTGTAGGAGCCCTTTCGGAGTTTGTACACCCCCAGTGAGCGCAGTCGACTATTTATGGATCGGGCTGCACGTCGCAAATATATATATATATATATATATATATATGGGTGGGGATGCACTCTGCACCGATTAATATATGGCACCTATTGAGCGTGAGTGCTGATTGATGAGAGATGAGTCACGAGTGACTGAGAGTCTTGCCCAAGAGGCTTTATATTGCGAGTGACACTGTGCCCGAGGGGCTTATTTGCTATGAAACTATTGTTTTCACTCTTCTTTACATTTTTTTCCTCTAAACGATAAATGTTGAACCAATGTTTTATATGAAATTTGGAAAGGGAAAAACTGGAGTTTTGCGAAACTTTCGGGATGTAGATCCCCGACTTGATTTATTGATTTCCACTGATGTTTATTATATGAATTTACATGATTTTAAAAGCTCGTCACTGCACTCAAGTCCTTATTTATATTTGTAATATATTGAGTTGGTGTACTCACGTTACTCCTTGCACATTTTGTGCAGATCCAGGTGCCTGGATCGAGTGAGATTTGAATATTCTCAGTGGAGCTTGTCGGAGACTGTGAGGTAGCTGCACGACGTTCGCAGCCCCACCCTTCTCCTTCCCATTTTTTCGCTATTTACATTTTTCCTAGACTTGGTGTATTAAGGAAATCGTGTCAGTTACTGTGTTCTATTTAGTTGCTCATGACGACTGACTCCGGGTTTTGGGGATATTATTTAGATGTTTTCATTGATTATACACATTTGTGAAATATTAAGAGTGGAAGATTTTTGATAAATCGCGTTCTTGATTTAAATGGAAAGTTACTTATATTATGTTCAATAAATTGGCTAGACTATTATCACGATAAGTGCCATCACGGCCTGTGTAGATTTGGGGTCGTGACAAGTTGGCATCGGAGCCTAGATTACATAGGACTCACCGATCATGAGCATGTTTAGTAGATTTTTGCGAATCGATATGGAGACGTCTGTACTTATCTTCGAGAGGTTGCAGAACCCTTAGGAAAAATCTCATATTTTTGAATTCTTGTCATGCGAATCCATTTATTCCGCTAAAAGCGTAACTCTTTGAATTCATTTCATGTATTTGAATGCGCACGTGAGCGCTCGGTATTAGCCGTGCATCGACGGCTTGTGATTTCCATGGATGAGATTTGATTTTTTTTAGCATGTTGATAATGGGCCAGTCTGGAGGACTTGAGGCCGGGTTTTGTCTGTGGCTTGAGTGCTGAAATTTTGGTTGTGTGAGCACATGCATTTGGGACTTATATGCCCGTTTGTGTCCTTATTGGTGGGATTTTTGTGATTGGATAACTATGTGGCGAGTGTGATGTGATGGTGAGGTGTGTTCAGATTGTTTGATTGTGACAAAAGGATTGGCTGGGGATGTAGCAAGAACTATTGAGTGTTTGACTTCTGTTTTGAGTTGGCATATGGCCTCGAGTTGTGAGTGTATTGAAGGACCTCTCATGTTTTTTTAGTTGTGGAGTGAAGTGGATCTTTCTGTTGTGTTAGGAGTTCCTGGTGATGTATTTTGGGCTGATCAATTCCCCAGCATCGTTCATGCATTTGATGAACAATGTATTTCAGCTGTATTTAGATCCTTTTATTATTGTGTTCATTGATGACATCCTGTTGTACTCTCGTAGCCAAGAGGAGCATGCTCGGTATGTGAGGATGGTATTATAGAGATTGAGGGAGGATGAGCTGTATGTTAAATCCTCCAAGTGTGAATTTTGACTCAGTTCGGTAGCATTCTTGGGGCACGTGGTGTACAATAAAGGTATCCAGGTGTTCAGACGAGTGTGGGGAGAGCTTCCAGAAGCTCAAGATTGCTTTGACCACAACTCCAATGTTAGTTCTGCCATCAGCTTCAGGTTCTTATACTGCGTGTTGTGATACCTCGAGGGTAGGCGTTAGTTGTGTTTAAATGCATAAGGATAAAGTGATTGCGTAATAGCTATGATTTCTAGAAGGCTATAGAGAGAGATCAGTTTGAGGCTTAGCAGGCGGAGTTAGTTCCCACGGGGTGTCCTGAGACTGTGTAATCCTCAGGTGGTTTTGTAGCAAGTCCTCTTTTACCAGTAATTGATATATGTTGCAACTTGCGTTTAGATCTCTTGTGGAAGTTGTCACGTCTTTCCAATGGGAATGCAAGATTTGCAGATGATTGGATATATTAGATGGTTTGTGTTATGAGCTTATGAAGGATTTAATTGAATCTCACTATGGTATTGTGGCGGTGATAATGTATGGGCATTATGAGTTATTGTTGCCTTGATCTATGGCTTTGAGCCAAGTGGGGGAGTCTGCCAATGATAAGTTGGTTGCACGATATGTGATGTATTGGTTTCTGTTCGAGGTATACTGGTGAATCAGTTATGATCTACAGAGGTGGAGTTTGAGAATGACTCGAGTAATGGAAATTTTTTTTGGGTGCATGTTGTATTATACTCTGTGGGAAAATGGGCTCTATTGAATGATTGAGTTGTATTTGTAAAAGGTGTAGTGTGTGTGGGGTAGGAACTTGCTTGGTTGTTTAGTGGTGTGGGTTACTCCCTTGGGTGTTTGTGTGTTAATGGGGGAACAAACCGTTCGATCTGTTTGATCAGTTTAATGATATTTGCGTAGAGTGGATGACTCTCGAGAATGGTTCTAATGGATTCAAGGTTTGTATATGACAATTGGGAATCTTTAAGATGTGTGTTTGGCTAGAAACTAAGATTTACATTGGAAGGTGTCAAGACTTATGGCATTTCTATATTATTATGGAACCTACATTTCGGTATCTTGAAAGGGGAAGAATAGTTTAAATTCATAGAAAGCCTCTTTAGAGTGAGTATTTGAGATGTGGTACATTTGGGGTGCTTAAGGGATATCCAGCGGCTTATGAGCCTTAAGGCGATGTGGTTCTATGCTAGGGTCTTGCGTGGTGATTGCTGGTTAAGGATTTTGGTACTATGGCAAAGAGAAGAATCAATTAGAAGGTAATTTAGAAGGAACTCAGAGAAATAGGAAAACTTGGTCGTAGATTGGATCGTCATGGTAATGAGTAAGATCGGTTCTTTGGGTGTTTATGAGGTGGTAAGGTTCTACGTGTGATTCAGAGCAATGCTATTGGGTTTTGACAACCTGCGTAGCTTGGTTGAACTAGAAGGATTCAATCCTGACGGTTTAGTTTTGTGCAAATGGGATTCGGAGAGTCCTGGATGGCTTCTACTCCAGTTAGAGATGTATATTTTCTTCTGGCGTGAGAGACATGTGATGTATAGTGATTTTACTTCTAGATGGGATCAAATGGAAAGTTTTTAGCTGGTTGAGTACGTAGTTGCTTGCGGCTCGGAAGAGATTAGGAAGTTCTCATATTTATCATAGGATGGCATGGTGTGTGCGGTATGTTGTGTAGGGTTGAGATTTGCATGTGGGAGGTCGCGGTTCAGTTCTGAAAGGAAGGTCATAAATTCTTGGTGAGCATGGATAATTTTAGATGACTAGGTAAATGATATCACTAATTGGTGCGGCTCGATGAGGGTATACGTTTCAGAAGAGGCAATGTGTTTGAGTTAAAGGTACTTCATTAGTATCGCGGTGCTCTCTTGTTGGATCGACTGCTGATGTTCAAGGTTTCTTGGTGGTACAGAAGAGTCATAGGGGTATTTCTAGTGGAATGATTAAGTATTAGAGGTATGTTTCATATTTGAACGGTGGAGTTGGGATCAGATAGGGTGATTCGTGCGCTTCATGGACTTCGAGACTGAGAGTTCTCATAGACAAGTTATTTTGTGGCTGTGGACTGTGAAGATGTGAGCCAAGCTAGTCAGATGTTAGTATGTGCCATGATTCAGTCATTGTGAACTTTCTGAGAGTTATCTATCTGTTGCAGGTGTCCAAAGTTGACTTAGGGTTCATTGGTAGGCTAGAATAGGTGTGTGTTCTGCACCGGCTCGAAATTGTTGTCTCCAAATTTTTATTGTTGAGGGATGTACCATTCGGTTGTCATTGAGTTTATTCATTTTATGGAGTGATCTATGAGTTACCCTTCGGTGTTGCGAGGAGTTGTGATTGTTGGTTATATGCACATATGGTGCAGATCTATTTGGGCTTTATAGCGGGATTTGAGGAAGGTAAGTAGTCGGGTATTGCGAGATTGAGACGTATTGGTTATGTGCTTTCGGGTTCGTGTGGCATGGTATCGTCTGATTCCCCGTGGTTATGGCAATGCACTTTGAGTACTTGATGTCAAATTGTGCATGGTTATTGATTTTGAGCAAGGTGGCTTGAATTATTTCATGTGGACCAGTGTTGGAATGGGGTTGCTCATTGCAGCGAAGTTTTGTGGAGGTATGATCCTTTGAGTTAGATTCGTGTGTTATGGTTCTACGATGTGTGATGAGTTCTCAGCACTGTGTTGTGGTGATACTGGTGAGCTTGCGGTACAACTCTCGCAGTGGAGTCACTTTTTCCATGATTTTAGTACATTTGGGATGTTGTATATTTGTGCACGGACTGCACGGGTTGTGGTAGATGAGAAGAGGTCGTCGGACCTGGAATGGGTGCTACCGGGTCTGGTCGTGGTATATGTGGGAGGATATTGATGCTGATCGGCTTAGAAATTTTGCTATACTTCCTGTCGAAGAGATGGAGTTCCATCACTTGTTGATCCGACGAATAGTTGCTAGTTTCTAGTGTTTCTTTTATCATTGGCTGTATATGAAAGTGTTAGAACGAGGATTTGCTTGATAAAAGGTTATTTACCGGTATTGGGTCGTTTTGAGCAGCTATTGTGATTAGGAGTTATCGCTATGAGTGTTTAAGACATGTGGTATTTCATGTGATTACATCTTGGGTTACGGATATGGCTTGATGCAGCGTGTTCAGACTTATTAAGTTTATAGATGTGGGACTTTGATCTTAAAATTTATTTCTGAAGTGGAAATTTGGTTCTAAGGTTTATGGGTTAGGTTGGATTACGAACTTTCAGCTATGTTGTGGTATTGGACCTATATGGGATAGGGTGACGTGGGATCACCCCCGATATGTGCATGGTCAGGCTATTCGGCGATTTTGATGGCTTTTGGAACAACTCTTGGCACGTTCGAGGGCGAACATATATTTAAGTGGGGGAGAATGTAACGACCCAACCGACCGTTCTGAGAGTTTAGCCCTGTTTTCCCCATTTCTGCTTCATTCTTGTTTGGTTCAGCTCTTTTGTGTTCGTTGGGTTGATTGGTTCGGGTTCGGAATGGTTGTGGTGAGAGATGAGACACTTAGTCTCTTAAATTGGTAATTTAGTTGGAAAAGTCAATTGAAAGTTGACTTATAGGTAAATAGTCTCGGAATGTAGTTTTTGTGGCTCAGATAGCTTCATTAGGTGATTTGGGACTTAGGTGTTCGGAATGTTAATCGAAGGTTCGTGGTAGAATTAGGCTTGCATTGACGAAATTGGATTTTCAGCAATTTCCGGTCGGTAGTGAAAATTTGCTATCAGGGTCGGAATGGAATTCCGGAAGTTGGGGTGGGTTCATATTGTTGTTTGGGATGTGTGTGCAAAATTGAGATGACCCAAAAGGGGCATCCCGTATATTCTATCTAATTTTTTGTTCCGAGGTCGTGAAAAAAACCTCCTTCTATCTCACTTCGATTTGCGTGCAACCAGGGCGTGTAGTTGGGAAGCCTATATGTGAAAAATTGATAAAAAAATGAAAATTTTGTATTGGAAATTTGAATAAAGTTGACTTCAGTCAATGCTTTTGGTAAACGGACCTGGACCCGTGATTTGACGGTCCCAGAGGGTCCGTAGAAAAATATAGGACTTGGGAGTATGCCTGGAATCGAATTCCGAGGTCCCAAGTCCGAGAAATGAATTTTTTAAAGAAAATTGTTTTCTTGAAATATTTAAGGAAATTAAAAATGAAATCTAATTAGGAAGTGATGGTATCGGGCCCGTATTTTGGTTCCAGCGCCCGGTACAGGTCTTATATATGGCTTAAGCACTTTCTGTAAAGTTTGGTTGAAAAGTATTTCGTTTGACGTGTTTCGGACTTAAAATGAAAATTTTGATGTTTTATGAAAATTGATAGAATTCATGGATTTTGAGGCTTAATTCAATGGATATGATGTTATTTTAACGATATGATCGCACGGATAAGTTCATAGGATGTTTTGAGGTAGTGTGTATATTTGGTTTGGAGCCCTGAGGGCTCGGGTGAGTTTTGGATAGGCCACGGATTGCATTTTTGAACTTGGAATTTGCTGGTGTAACTGATCTGCAGGCTTCGCATTTGCGAAGCCAACATCGCAAATGCGAGCTATTCATCGCAAATGCGAAGATGCCCTTGCTGGCTAGGGATCGCAAATGCGACCATGTGGTTCGCTAATGTGAGTATGGAACCTTCGCAAATGCAACATTTTTGGTCGCAAATGCGAAGTCCCTCCTTTTGCTCAGTGTTCGCACGAGCAAGACTTCGCAATTCCCATGTCAGGAATTGCGAACCCCAGTTTGCAATTCCCATACCAACCAGTGGCCTGCAATGCACTTAACTAAATTTTGACTCCATTTTTCATACTTTCTCAAACTCAAACACACACAGGCAATTTTCCAAGAACAAGACTTCTTCCAAATCATTTGTAAGTTGGTTTTTACTCAATTCTTTCAATCATTAACGTCATTTAACATGTTTTCAACTTAAAATCAAAGATTTCCATGGGTGAAATTGGGTGTTTTGGGTAGAACTTAGGTTTTTCTAAAATTGGGGTTTGAGTGGGTGATTGACCTCCGATTTGAGAGATTTTCATATGTTTAGACTCGTGAGTGAATGGGTGTCCGGAAAATATGATTTTTACCCGATTCCGAGACGTGGGCCCGGGGAACTTTTTGGGCAATTTTACCTAATTTCGCGTCTTAGCTTTGAATTAAATCATAGAATCAGTTTCTTGAGATGTTATTCACGATATGTAATTGGATTGAATAGATCTGGGCCATTTGGAGTCGAGTACTCGTGGTGAGAACGTGGTTCCTAGTTGATTTTGAGCCGGTTCGAGGTAAGTATCTTGCCTAACCTTGTGTGGTGGACTTCCCCTTAGGATTTGAGTCTTCTATGTTGATTGTATTCCTTGTACGTGAGGTGACGAGTGCGTGCTCGTATTTATTTGTGGAAATTTGCCCTTATTAGGTTCTTAGCTCCTTGTAATTACTGAGTATGAAGTTGTTTTTGATATGATTGAGTTCCCTGTTATTAGTTTCACCTCTACATGTGTTTACTTGGAAATTAATTTCCCCTTTTAATTTATTCTTGTTGCCTAATTGACTCTTGCTTGGTTTAACTGAAGATCCCTATCGTAATTGCTTGTCTTTATTTGGAAATCATTAGTATCCCTCATGTAATTAATTGGTCTTAATGGGGGTTACGATTATCTTTCCTCTGCTCATCCTTAATCGAAATCATTGTATATCCTTCGTAACTTGCCCAACTGTAAAAAAAGTTAGATATCCTATGTTAGTTGATAATTCCTTACTTGAAATTATTGATTCATGTTAACTTCCTTGTTGTTGAACTACGTATTATGGAATCGTTGTTTCATATTATTTTCCCTTGTTGCGTTGTTCTTATTACGCTTAGTATTCTCTGTTATGGTTATTCCTTGTGAGCTAGTTGTACCGTCTCCTGGTGAACGGAGGCACCTGAGTTGATTTCCTTGCGTTGTTCTTGTAAACATTGTCATTTGTTGTGTTGTACTTGTGATATTGTGATGCACGAGGTTTCTGCCGTGCGACTGTTGATATTGTGATGCACGAGGTTTCTGCCGTGCGACTGTTGATATTGTGATGCACGAGGTTTCTGCCGTGCGGCTGTTGATATTGTGATGCACGAGGTTTCTGCCGTGCGGCTGTTGATATTGTGATGCACGAGGTTTCTGGCATGCGGTTGTTGTTGAGGAGTTGCATAAGGTCTTTGCCGTGCTATTGTTGCTATTGATGTATTTCACATGCGGCGTAATAAGGCGAGATATTTTTATATGCTTATATGTGGGTTGCGCATGTGGCAGAATAAGGTGGGAACATTATGATGCACGTGTGGCGGAATAAGGCGGCACTTATTATATTATCATTTGCACACGTGGCGTAATAAGGTGGGCTATGTCAGGGGTTGGTTGTAAAGAATTGTGACGGCCTGTGGAGGCATTCCTATGTTGTTTAATATTGTGATTGTGGGTTGTTTACCTGTATAAGACTTATCGCTTGGGAGTTTTGAGGAAACATTGTACGTGCGGTTTGTTCTCCTTCTTATGTTACCAATTGGTAGTATTCTCGTTGAAACACTTGCACAAGCATACACGTAGTTGAACACTCCTATTAGAGGTGAATTCCTCCTGATTTTTGCTAAGGGTATAGGTATGCCCTCGTTTATCCATTATTTATGTGAGATTGGCCCTAGTTAGCCAGTTAGTTGTCAGCATGACTGTGAGACTGATGGGGCACAGGATGGCAAGTGTTAGATTTCAGATGCTGGGGTTTCGTGAGTTGTGGTTTGTCCAAGATTTGGTAAGATTGTGGAAAGAGTTGAATAAGACCTTATGTGAACATCATCGTAGGTTATGAGTTATTGATTTGTTTTCCCCTTACTGTGTTGTGACCTTAGGATTTGGATTGTGGTTTTGCCGTCATTACGTATCATCATGTATCATTTTTCTCGTTGTTGCTTGCTTTTCTTTCTCCCTTATGGTGAATTGTAGCATTAATGTTCTCTTCGTGCAGTCTTTATACATTTATATACCATTTCCGTTGTACCTATGATTATACTGTTTATTTGACTGGTAGGTGTCTCGGCTGTCCCTCGTCACTACTCCACCGGGGTTAGTCTTGATACTTATTGGGCATCACCGTGGTGTGCTCATGCTACTCTTCTGCACATTTTTGTTGTGCAGATACAGGTACTCCCATATATTTCTGTCAACCTTGGAAGGAGGCGTTTTCTATAGAGACTTCGAGGTATATCTGCTACGTCCGTAGACCGAAGAGTCACTTTCTATCTTCTGTAATAAGTATAGCCTTTCAGTATTTTTCCTTGTTTATACATTCTTGTGTTAGAGTCTCCTATGTATCCCTTACCTTGTGATTTGTGAGATTCCGGATTTTGGGAATTGTGTTAGCTTCGAGAGCTGTTATTGTATGTGCCGAGAGGCACCTTAAACGCTGTTTATTTTACTAGTTTAGTTTTAATTATTTTCTTCCGCAATTATGGTTTATCTTCCGCATGGTTAGGCTTACCTGGTTGTAGGGACTAGGTGCCATCTACTGTGGTCATGACAATAATTTTAGGTTTTTCGGACGCGGTTTGAGTGGTTTCGACATCGTTAGCAAATTTCGGAAATTTGGAAATCCTTAGGCTGGAATTTTGAATTAATTCGGTGTTTTGATGTTGTTTTGGGTGTCCTAAAGGTTCGACTAAATTCGGGTGATCATTTATGACTTGTGGGTACCATTGGTTGAGGTCCCGAGGGCCTCGAGATGAGTTCGAATGATTGACGGGGGAGTTTTTTGCCTTAGAGTGTTGCTGGTGTGAATTGTTCTGTGATTCCGCACATGCAGAGGGGTGGCCGCAGGTACGAATTGGGCATCGCAGGAGCGAAAATTAGCCATGAGGTGAAAACCGCAGATTCGGTGATTTGGACGCATCTGCGGGGCCGCAGGTACGATACCTGGGGTGCAGATGCGGTCCTGGGCGCTTAAGTGAAAACCGAAAGTGCGGTTGAGTGGACCGCAGAAGCGGTCGCGCAGGTGCGACGTATGTGACCACAAGTGCGATTTAGCTGCGCAGAGCATATAAATAATAGCCTTCGCGAATTTTGGCTTATTTCATCAAAGTTCTCATACGGGTTGGAGCTTGTGGGAGCGATTTTAAGAGGGAAATCAAGGGAATTTCGTGGAGGTAAGATTATTGGACCTAAAACCCATTTCTATGGTGTTATTTGACTGATTAGAGGTGAAATTTATGGAAATTTGTGACTAAATTTGGGAGATTAGGGCTTAAAATTTGAAAGTAAAATTGGGGGAGTTGAGGGCCATTTGGGATCCGATTTTGATGTATTTGGCATGCACGAACTCGTGAGAGCGTAAGGATTCTTGTTTGTGATTTTTATCGGACTCTGAGACGTGGGCCCGGGATCGGGTTTGGCCAATTTCGGGATTTTTTATGTAAATTGGATATTTTCGAGTGGGCTTTGTCCCTTTAGCATATTTTGATTATATGAATTTGTTTTGAATAGATTCAGAGTGCGTTGAGTCCGAGTCAAGGGGCAAAGGCATCGCGGAGTAGTTTTCTTCCGGTTTGAGGTAAGTAACGAAAGTAAATCTAGAGCTGGGGGTATGAAACCCCGGCATTTCGTATTGTTTTGATAAATGAGGTAACACACATGCTAGGTGACAGGCGTGTGGGCGTGCACCGGTAGGGATTGTGACTTGGTCCGTCCCGTAGCGACTACTAAGTCGCGTATTTGATTTGAAATCATATGATATTTCCTATTTTAGAGATTTATACTATGTTTTGGGCTGCATGCCATGTTTGGGGCCTCGTGCCGACCTGTTTGGACCCTCAGGGGTGTTTTTACTACTATTCTCACACTGTTTTTGATAGAAAATATAATCTCTGTCATAATTTATACTTGTTTACTGATTATTCCTGTTTATCACCCTGTTTTCAAATAAATGAAAGATAGTTTGGGCTGAATCCCTGTGATTTGTGGTGAGTTGCCCGAGTGGCTTGTGAGGATGATGACTGAACGAGGCTGAGAGCCGGATTGTGAGGATAGTGATAGATCGTTCTGCACGCCGCAGCGTTATATACATATATATTGGATCGGACTGCACGCCGCAGCGAGATACATATTGGATCGGGCTGCACGCTGCAACGGTATATATATTGGATCGGTCTGTACGCCGCAACGAGATATATATTTGATTGGGCTGCACGCTGCAGCGAGAGATATATTGGATCGGGATGCACGCCGCAACGATATTTATATTGGATCAGGCTGCACGCCGCACTGATATAAGGCCTCGGCTGTAGGAGCCCCTCCGGAGTCTGTACACCCCCAGTGAGCCGCATTCGACTATTTATGGATCGGGCCGCAACGATTATTTTATGGAACCTATTAAGCACGAGTGCTGATTGACGAGATATGAGTCACGAGTGATTGAGAGGCTTGCCCGAGAGGCATTATATTGCGAGTGACACTATGCACGAGGAGCTTATTTTCTATGAAAGTACTGTTTTCACTCTTCTTTACATTTTTGCCTCTAAATGATAAATGTTGAGCCAATGTTTTATATGAAATTTGGAAAGGGAAAAACTGGAGTTTTATGAAACTTTCGGGATGTAGATCCCTGACTTGATTTATTGATTTCCACTGATGTTTATTATATGAATTTACATGATTTTAAAAGCTCGTCACTGCACTCAAGTCCTTATTTATATTTGTTACTTACTGAGTTGGTGTACTCACGTTACTCCTTGCACCTTGTGTGCGGATCCATGTGCCCAGATTGTGTGAGATTTGATTATTCTCAGTGGAGCTTGTCGGAGACTGTGAGGTAGCTGCACGACGTTCGCAGCCCCACCCTTCTTCTTCTCATTTTGTCGCTATTTACATTTTTCCTAGACCTGATGTATTAAGGAAATCGTGTCAGCTACTGTGTTCTATTTAGTTGCTCATGACGACTGACTCCGGATTTGGGGATATTATTTAGATGTTTTCATTGATTATCCGCATTTGTGAAATATTAAGAGTGGAAGATTATTGATAAATCGCGTTATTGATTTAAATGGAAAGTTACTTGTATTATTTTTAGTAAATTTGCTAGCCTAGTATCACGATAGGCGCCATCACGGCTTGTGTAGATTGGGATCGTGACAGAAAGATAATGCGTATATTATGGTCTTAATCTCTTTAAAAAAAAAAAAAATCTCTTAAGACCATGATATAGATCTCTCAAGTTATATTTAGTGATCACCCTTTATTATGTTTATTGTTTTTTTAATAAAACACAACTTATCTTAATGAAACATCTAAATTTAGTTGATAGTAAGTGCGATCATGCTTGTTAAGTAATTATTCATAATAACTCCAAGTTACAACGAAAGAAAGATAATGCGTATATGAGTAGAAAAGTACAATGTGTTAAATATGTTTGCTTTCATATAATTCAGATTTATCTTTTTGAATATTTAATCTTCTATAGACATTATTCTTGAGTCCTAGCTTGGTTAGTATCTTTCCACTCGAGTGATTTATATTTTCTTTGCCTTTGCTTGGTTTCTTTTACACTGTTGTAGAATAGTTGATGGATATATACTCTAGCAATCTTTCATTTTTTTTAATTCATCACCCTTTAAACAGTAAAGATGTCTAGAAAATTTTGGTACGTCCTATAAAAGAACAAATATTATTGTATTCTACATCTACTGGTGAATTTTACATGATATTTAAAAAAATACCAAAAAGTAACCGAACCATACCGATACTGAAGAGAAAATGACATGATTGGGACGTTTTGAAAAAGTCTAATTTTAGTTATACATAATAGAATAACCGAAAAATTGGCAAGGTACAAATTTTATAAAATAACCGGGCGAACCGAACCATTGACACCCCTAGCGTATATTATGGTCTTAATCTCTTATGAAAAACTAATGATCTCTTACGACCATTGTCACGACCCGATTTTCCCTCCAAAAGTTCGTGACGGCACCTAGTCGCTACGACTAGGTAAGCGTACTATAAAGGGGAAAACTGAAATAAACACAAGAAATAAAGGGGATAAGGGCAATGATATAAATAACGTACTGTCCGTTCGGCTCATACAAAATATAACTCCCCAAGACCCGTAATCTCACAGACAGTCACAAGCTTCTAACACTACTGTAGCTCTAACAAAAACTGGAAAGTACATAAGGAAATCTCTACAAGCTAGAATGGAAGGGGACTCGGAGGATTCTGCAGACACAGCAGAAATACATTGCGGTCTCCTGGAATCAGCAGCAACGACTAACCACGAGGTTGATAGCTCGTACCTGGATCTACACACGAAAACATGTGTAGGAAAGGGCATGAGTACACCACATTTGGTACCCAGTAAGTACCAAGCCTAACCCCAGTCAAGTAGTGACGAGGTCAGGTTAAGGCTATATTGGATTTCTATATAAATCAATTTAAAATAGTACAAAGATAGGTAATGTATACAGTAAACATTTTAAGAAAAATAGTATAAGTTCTACAGTAAAGAGAGTCCTCGGCTCAACACAATATACATCACAAAGTGAAATCTCCCTGGATATCGTCCCATAGTTCCAAATGATTATGCAGTACATGGGGATCTCCCGGAATACTTCTGTAGTCCCAAAATAAATATGCAGTATAGGGGGATCTCCCAGAATACGTCCGTTGTCCCAAAGTAAAAATGCAGTACAGGGGGATCTCCCGGAATACCCAAATTAAATATGCAGTACATGGGGATCTCCCGGAATACGTCCATAGTCCCAATTTAAATATGTTATAAAGGATGAACTACAAGCATAACATCGAATTTACACAGTTTATACTAATCACAGATAAGGCAATTAAGGGCTTAACTAAGCATGGCGCACAGAAAATCAATTAGGAAATTAAGCATGTAAGCATGCTTTCCTAATCTAAACTAAATAATATATCATATGAGAATAAGTTCACAGAAGAGAAAAAAAATAGTTTATGTTTTAGTAAGGGAAAAATGATTTTTTTTGAAATAATGGCCCGTGTACGTACTCGTCACCCCATGTACACGACACCCACACAACAATTAGCATCTGAAGTCCCCAACACAAAGTTAGGCAAGCCACTTACCTCGACTGCTCAAATCAATCCGGAATCACGTTCTTGCCACGAGTACCAAACTCCGAATGTCCCGAATCTATTCAAATAAGTTACATAATGTGAATATCACTACAAGTAACTAGTTTAATAAACAAATTTGAAGCTAAAGCGCGAAATTAGGGAAATTCCCCAAAAAAGTCTCATGGGCCCACAACTCGGAATCAGGTGAAAATCAAAAATTCTGAACACCCATTCACTCACGAGTACACTAAACCAAAAACCATCAAAATTCGAAGTCGAAATCCCACTCAAAACTCGGATTCTCAATTGGGGGACCTTTCTCACATTTCAAACATTTTCCCACAATTTCTCCCTAATTAGATTGAATAATTCACTATAGATTGATGGCATACAAGGGAAATAGGATTAGGAATCGTTACCTATTGATCTCCTCTTCAAAATCCTCACAAAATCGCCAATTCCTGAGCTCCAAATTAATTTTAGAAATTATGAACTCAAACCCTTGATTTCTCCAATTTCTGACCAGCGATTTCCGCTTCTGCGGTCAATTGGGCCGCACCTGCGGAAAAGGCATCGCAGGTGCTAAAATTCATTAATTGGGCTGGCGATCTGCAATCTCCAAGCCACATATGTGAACCCAGCTGGCCTTGGGAAAATCCACATCTGCGAACCCAGCTGGCCTTGGGAAAATCCACATCTGCGCAACCCCCTACCACACCTGCGTGTCCGCACCTGCGGCTCCCCTTCCGCAGGTGCGAAATACCAGAACCAGTAACTTCAGCTTTTTTGCTTAAGTCTAAAATCTTCCCATTGAGCATCCGGAACACCACCGAGGCCCCCGGGACATCAACCAAAACCACCAACTAGTCCTACAACCTCATTCGAACTTAGTCGAGCATTCAAACCACATAATATAATACCAAAAACAAGAATTAAACATAAACTCAAGCCTAAGAACTTAACAAATTTGTGAAATCCACAACGATGCCGAAACACGTCAAAACTAGTCCGATTACCTCAAGTTTGACACACAGGTCACAAATGACACCAAGAACCTACATCCACTCCCGGAATTCCATGCCAATTCAAGCATAAATCCACTACAGACCTCGAAAACACATTACGGACGCGCTCCTGACCCCAAAATCACTCAACGGAGCTAACAGAGTCGTCATAATTCCATTGCAGACCCGTCTTCACACAGTTCCGACTACGATCCGCTTTCTAAGGCTAAAACTCATAATTAGGGGCTAAGTGTCCCAAAACTCTCCGAATTTCATAGCTAATCACTCCGGCAAGTCCCAAAAGGAGAAACAAACGTGGGGATAACAGTTATTAGGAGATCGGGGCTCTAACTATCAAAATGACCGGCCGGGTCGTTACATCCGCCCCCTCTTAAAACAATCATTCATCCTCGAACGAGTATAAAGACATACCTAAAGCTGCAAAAAGATGAGGGTACTGGCTGCACATATCCTGCTCGGTCTCCCAAGTCACCTCCCCGACCGGCTAACCCCTCCACTGGACCTTTACTGATGCGATGCTCTTGGACCTAAGATTTCTAACTCGCCTATCCAAAATGGCTACTGGATCCTCAACATAAGATAGATCCTTGTCCAACTGGACTGAGCTCAAATCCAATACATGAGCCGGATCACCGTGATACTTCCGGAGCATAGATACGTGGAATACCGGATGAACTCCTGCTAGGCTGGGAGGCAAGACAAGCTCATAAGCAACCTCCCCAACATGGCGCAATATCTCAAATGGGACAATGAACCTCAGACTCAGCTTGCTCTTCTTTCCGAATCTCATGACGCCCTTCATAGGTGATACCCGTAGCAAAACTC
This sequence comes from Nicotiana paniculata, assembly GCA_005239505.1. Lineage (NCBI taxonomy): Eukaryota > Viridiplantae > Streptophyta > Magnoliopsida > Solanales > Solanaceae > Nicotiana > Nicotiana paniculata. Next base: position 10,436 of record MDKI01074795.1, on the reverse strand, counting down.
GATCACCAGTCATAAATGCCAAATCGTGAACCTTACGGTTCGCATAACTCTTCTGCCTGAATTGGGCTGTGCGAAGTCTCTCCTGAATCACCTTCACCTTGTCCAGGGCATCCTGGACTAAATCTGTACCCAACAATCGGGCCTCGCTCGGCTCAAACCAACCTACTGGGGACCGACATCGTCTACCATACAAGGCCTCATACGGTGCCATCTGAATGCTGGACTGGTAACTGTTATTGTAGGTGAACTCTACGAGTGGAAAGAACTGGCCCCATGACCCTCCAAACTCCATTACACAGGCGCAAATCATATCCTCAAGAATCTGAATCGTGCACTCCGACTGCCCGTCCGTCTGAGGGTGAAAGGCTGTGCTCAGCTCCACCCTGGTGCCCAAATCCTGCTGTACGGCTCTCCAGAACCGTGATGTGAACTGTGTACCTATGTCTGAGATGATAGATACTGGAATAACTTGAAGGCAGACGATCTCTCATATATAAATCTCGGCCAACCTCTCTGAAGAATAAGTGGTCAGCACCGGAATGAAATGAGCTGACTTGGTCAGCCGATCCACGATCACCAAAATAACATCAAACTTTATCAAAGTCCGCGGGAGTCCAACTACAAAGTCTATGGTGATCCTCTACCACTTCCACTCCGGAAGCTTAATCTGCTGATGTAACCCTCCCGGTCTCTGATGTTCATATTTGACTTGCTGAAGTTGAGACACTTGGCCACAAATTCTACTATGTTTTTTTTCATCCTTCTCCACCAATAGTGCTGTCTCAGGTCCTGATACATCTTCGCAGCAACCGGATGGATGGAGTACCACGAGCTATGGGCATCCTCCAGAATCAACTCCCGAAGACCATCTACGCCATCATCATCTATAGACACATCTCTAGCATCGCCTCGCCGGACCTTGTCTTGAAGAACTAGAAGGTGGGGTCATCATACTGGCACTCTCTGATGCGGTCATAAATAGAAGATCGAGCAATCGCACAAGCCAGTACCCGACTAGGCTCGAAAATATCCAACCTTACGAACTGGCTGGCTAAAAACTGAACATCCAAGGCTAAAGGCCTCTCAGCCACTGAAAGAAATGTCAAACTCCCCAAACTCTCCGCCCGGTGACTCAAGGCGTCGGCCACTACATTGGCCTTCCCCAGGTGGTATAATATGGTGATATCATAGTATTTAAGTAGCTCCATCCACCTCCGCTGACGTATATTAAGGTCCTTATGCATGAACAAGTGCTGCAAACTTCAGTGATTAATGTAAATCTCACAGGGAACACCATACAAATAATGACGCCAGATCTTCAGGGCGTGAACAATAACTGCTAACTCGAGGTCATGAACCGGACAATTCTTCTCATGCACCTTCAACTGCCTGGACACGTAGGTAATCACCCTACCGTCCTACATCAATACTGCTCCAAGGACAATCCTCGAGGCATCACAATAAACGGTGTAGGACCCTGAACCCGTAGGCAACACTAATACTAGGGCCGTAGTCAAAGATGTCTTGAACTTCTGAAACCTCTCCTCACACTCCTCGGTCCACCTGAACGGAGAACCCTTCTAGGTCAGTCTGGTCATAGGTGCTGCAATAGATGAAAATTCCTCTACAAAGCAACGATAGTACCCTGCCAAACCAAGGAAGTTGCGGATCTCCGTAGATGATGACGGTCTAGGCCAACTCTGCACTGCCTCCACCTTCTTCGGATCTACCTTGATCCCATCACAAAACAAATGTGGCCCAAGAATGTCATTGAATCAAGCCAGAACTCACACCTAGAGAATTTTGCATACAATCTCTTCTCCCTCAAAGTCTGAAGCACGATCCTCAAGTGCTGCTTATGATCTTCCCGTGATCGAGAATATACCAGGAGGTCGAAAATAAACACAATGATGAAGGAATCAAGATAAAGCCGGAAAACACTGTGCATCAAATGCATAAAAGCTACTGGGGCATTGGTCAACCCAAATAACATGACAAGAAACTCATAGTGACCATATCTGGTCCTGAAGGCAGTCTTTGGGATGTTTGACTCCCGAATCTTCAGCTGATCATGTCCAGATCGCAAGTAAATCTTGGAGAATACTCTGGAACCCTGTAACTGGTCGAATAAATCATCAATGCGAGGCTGTAACGACCCGGCCGGTCGTTCCGAGAATTTAGCCCCGTTTCCCCCGTTTCTGCTTCATTTTATGTGGTTCAGCTTCATTTATGTGTGTTGGGTTGGTTGGTTCGGGTTCAGAGTGGTCATGATGAGAATTTAGGCAATTAGTCTCTCAAGGTAGGGTAACAGTTGAGAAAGTCAACTGAGAATTGACTTATTGGTAAACGACCTCGGAATGCAGATTTTATGGCTCGTATAGCTTCGTTAGGTGATTTGGGACTTAGGAGTGTGTTCAGAATATTTTTGTGATGTCCGGTGTAGAATTAGGCTTGAATTGGCGAAAGTTAGTTTTTGGCGATTTTCGGTAGGCAGTGGAAAATAGTCTATCATGGTTAGAATGGAATTCCAGTAGTTGGATCAGGTCCGTAATCTCATTTTGAGTATATGTGCAAAATTTCAGGTCAATTGGAGGTGTTTTGGTTGGTTTCGGCGTAGTTGGCAAAATTTGGAAGTTTCAAAGTTGATAGGCTTGAATTTGATGTAATTTTGGTGTTTTCATGTTGTTTTGGTGTTTTGAAGGCCCGACTAAGTTGGAATAATGCTATGGGGTATGTTGGTATGTTTGGATGGGTCCCCGAGGGATTCGGGATTGATTTCGGATGGTTCGCGGGGTTTTTGAACTTGGAAAATTTGCAGAAATAGCTGCTGGTGTGATTTCTGGTGTTGGCCGTACCTCCGGATGGGTAGCCGCAGGTGCGATGTAGCAGGTGCGATGTCTCAGGTGCGATGGGCAAAACGCATGTGCAAAAAAGGCTAGGTAGGGTAATTTCCGCAGGTGCGAAGTTTTGGCTGCACCTGCGAAGCAAGTGCGGAGGATTGGCCGCAGGTGAGGAATTTGGTCCGTTAAGTGGGATTCCGCAGGTGCGCACCTGGGACCGCAGGTGCGGGTCCGCAGGTGCAACCAAGTGTCCGCAGGGGCGGAAATGCTGGTAGAAATAGTGTATAAGAGGCATCCGTGAAATTCATTTCATTTCATCATTTTTGCATGCGAGAGGAGCTCCTTTTGAAGGCAGATTGGAGACAGGATTCGTGATTCTTCAGTAAAGGTAAGTTCTCGGGTTATTAACATCATTTCTATGCTATTTAGATTTGGATTTGTCTTTTATTTGAAGAATTAAAGTAAGAAAAGTTTGGAAAATGGGAGGAAGGAATTGAGAATTTCTTTTGGCAATTTTAGTGGACAATTGTGGTCCGATTTTAGTGTTCTTGGTATGTATAGAATCGTGGGAGGACGAGGATTCTAATGATTCAAATTTTATTGAATTCCGAGACGTGGGCCCGGGGCTCGGGGCTCGGGTTTGGCCGAATTTCGAAATTCTTATATAATTTGATAATTTTCGATTGGGTTGTGTTCCTTGAGTATATATTAATGATGTTGAACTGATTTTGGCTAGATTCATAGAAATCAGGAGCCAATTTGAGGGGCATGAGCATAGCGGACTAGTGTTGTGGCACGGTAGAGGTAACTAATGGTTATAAATCTTGTCCTGAGGGTATGGAACCGCGGACTACATATTTTCTCACTGATTTTAGAAAGGCGCTCATATCGGATGACGAGTATGTGGCGCGTACTGATTTTTGGATTGGACTAGGTCCTCTCCGCGGAAACTAATGAATTGCATATTTACTCAAAACCTTATGTTAAATCATATTCTAAAGATTGTTGAAATATTTGGGGTATACGCCGTGTTTGGGGCCTCGTGCCGATCTGTTTAGGCCCCTTGGGGGCTTTTTATTGTTGTTTTTCCTCACTATGTATTGATGATTTAACTCAGCTGCATGCATACTGTTTTCGAAACTCAGCATGATTTACACCACTTTGAGATTTAAACTGATGTTTTGGGTCGAGTACACTATTTACTAATTCGCCCGAGGGGCCTTTCGAATGGTTCTGCTGAGTGTTGCCGAGCGCCAGAGTGATGGTGAGGTGCTGAGTGTGGTCGAGGGACAAGAGTGATGGTGAGGTGCTGAGTGATATTAGCGCTTGGGCTGAAGGAGTCCCTCCGGAGTCTGTACACACCCCTAGTGAGCGCACCGAGTGCCGAGTGACGAGTGATTGGGAGGCATGAGTGATTGTGAGGTGCTGAGTGACTGTGAGGCATGCCCGAGTGGCTGATTATGATACATGTTTTGCCCGAGGGGATACTGATGATTTTACTACATTCATTTTCATACTAAATCTTTCAATTTGAAGTTGTTAAAACTATGAATTCTTTAAAGGACTTTTCTGAAGTTGATTTTAAGGCATGATGATTTCACATATCTATGTTATACTGTTGGAAAGAAAGGCTGTGCATCTTGTGATTTGATGACATTGATTTTATGTGTTTCTTGCTGCTCAGACCTGATTTATTTTCGTTACTACTGAGTTGGCGTACTCACATTACTCCCTACACCTTGTGTGCAGATTCAGGTGTTAGGGCAGGGTGAGCTATCTATCTATTCCAGAGATTTTCGAAGGTTTGCGAGGTAGCTGCATGCGTCTGCAACCCTGCTCCTTCTCCTGCTTACTATTATAGTATTTATTTTCGTCGAGTTGTATATTTTATGTAGATGCTCATGACTAGTGACTCCAGGTTCTCGGGGGTTGTATTTAATGTTCAGTACAGATTTAACTGTGTTATAAATGTTTAAAGGAAACCTTTATGGGTAATCGGTATAGTAAAGATGTAAATGGAAGCTTATTATGATTTGAGTTTGGGTTTTGGCTGGCCTAGTTCCATGATAGGCGCCATCACGACTGGCCTGGATTTGGGGTCGTGACAGAGGCAAAGGATACATGTTCTTCACTGTAACCTTGTTCAGCTGCCTATAATCAATACACATACGCATAGAGCCATCCTTTTTCTTCACAAATAGCACTGGAGCACCCCAAGGTGATACACTAGGCCTGATGAAACCCTTATCAAGCAACTCCTGTAACTGCTTCTTCAACTCCTTCAACTCAGGAGGAACCATACGGTAAGGAAGAATAGAAATGGGTTGAGTGCCCGGCAACAAATCAATGCCGAAATCAATATCTCTATCGGCGGCATACCCCGAAGATCAGCTGGGAATACATCAGAAAAGTCCCTCACTACTAGGACTGACTCAACTAGAGGGGTATCAACATTGACATCTCTCACATAGGCCAAATATGCATCACACCCCTTCTCAACCATCTGCTGGGCCTTAAGAAATGAAATGACCCTGTGGGGAGTATACTCTAAGGTACCTCTCCACTCTAAACTCGGCAAACCTGGCATAGCCAACGTCACAGTCTTAGCGTGACAATCAAGAATAGCATAATGGGGCGACAAGCAGTCAATGCCCAAGATAACATTGAAATCTACCATGCTGAGTAATAACAAATCAACCCTGGTCTCAAAACCACTAAGAGAAATCAAACACGATCGATATACGCGGTCCACAACTAGAGAATCTCCCACATGAGTAGATACATAAACAAGGGAACTCAAAGAATCCCGAGATATCCCCAAATGTGGAGCAAAATAAGAGAACACATATGAATACGTAGAGCCTGGGTCAAATAATACTGATGCATCCCTATGATAGACAGGGACAATACCTGTGATGACTGAATCTGAAGCAACAGCCTCGGAACGGGCTGGGAGGGCATAATATCAAGCCTGGCCTCCCCCTCTAGGGCGACCTATACCTCCCCGACCTCCACCTTGAGCTGACCGAGGAGGTGGAGTGGCAGTTGGGGTTGGAAGAATAGCCGAAGGACCCGGCGGAGCATGTGGAGGCTGATAATACTATGGAGGTGCACCCCTCGTGGCCCTGGGGAAATCTCTAATCATGTGACGAGTGTCACCACACTCAAAACAACCCCCGGAGGATGCTGCGACTGAGACTGAATAGGAGCTGGCCTGTTGGGCGGGCCGGTAATAACACCTCAAACTGGAGGCATACTGGATACTGGTGGTGCATAATAGGGCTCCTTAGGTCTAGGAGGAGCTGGAATACCGATGGCTGCATGGAGAGCTGAATGAACAGGGCGACCCACAAAGCCCCTACCATAGCGTGCTGCTGGTGCACGAGCTACTGAAAAATGACCAGTCTCTCGAGACCTCTTGGCCTCTCTCTCCTCTCGGTCACGGGCAAACATGCTTCTACTCTCCTGGAAATACTCACTGCCTGCTGAAAAATGATATCCATCTCCAACTCTCTGGCCATAGTGGTCCGAATACTAGGGTGAAGTCCCTCAATGAAGCAGCGAACCCTCTCTCTGACTGTGGCAACCAAGGCTGATGCATGTCGAGCTAACTCACTGAAATTGAGTGCATACTCCGACACAGTCATAGTACCCTGGCGCAACTGCTCGAACTACGCGTGCCAAGTATCCCTGAGGCTCTAAGGGACATACTCTAGCATGTTGTACCGAAGCCACTGGGGGCATAGGAATATACTCCGGGGCCTGATCAACCTGGCCCCTCTGCTCAGAAGTGTGGGCTGCAGGAGTCTGTGCCCCTCCCTCGGCCTGAGATGTACCGGGAGCTATCGGAAGTAGTCCAGCCTGGGATACAGTGCTGAACATGCTCATGAATTGAGCTAAAGTCTCCTGTAAGGCTGGAGCAGCAATAGGAATTTCCAGTGCCGGCCCTCCAGCTGGAGCTGCTGGAGGCTCCTCTGTCGCCGCTCTCGTAGGTGCTCGTGCTGCACCGCATGGTCGTCCTCTACCTCGACCCCTTCCTCTGGCGGCTCTGGCACGGGGCTCGGGTGCCTGGTCGTCGGTCCTCCAGTACGGGTCCTTACCATCTATGGGAAAGAATAGAATAGAATTTTAGAATTTTGATGTCAATAACTCGTACGACAATGAAATCAAAGAAATATGATTGTTATTAACAGTTACATAGCCTCCCGTAGATAGATACAGACATTTTTCCACCGATCCGCGAGACCCTAATAAACCGACTTGTGACTCCTATGGACCTAGACGCTCTGATACCAACTTGTCATGACCCGATTTACCCTCCAAAGGTGTCGTGACGGCACCTAGTCGCTACGACTAGGTAAGCCTACTATAATGGAGAAAACTGAAATAAAACACAAGAAATAAAGGGGATAAGGGCAATGATATAAATAACGTGTTGTCCGATCAGCTCATACAAAATATAACTCCCCAAGACCCGGAATCTCACAGACAGTCACAAGCTTCTAACACTACTGTAGCTCTAACAAAAATTGGAAAGTACATAAGGAAATCTCTACAAGCTAGAATGGAAAGGGACTCAAAGGATTCTGCGGACGTGGCAAAAATACCTTGCGGTCTCCTGGAATCAGCACCAACGATTAACCACGAGGCTGATAGCTCATACCTGGATCCACACACGAAAACATGTGTAGGAAAGGGCATGAGTACACTACATTTGGTACCCAGTAAGTGCCAAGCCTAACCCCAGACAAGTAGTGATGAGGTCAGGTTAAGGCTCTACTGGATTTCTATATAAATCAATTTAAAACAATACAAAGATAGGTAATGTATACAATAAACAGTTTAAGAAAAATAGTATAAGTTCTACAGTAAAGAGAGTCCTCGGCTCAACACAATATACATCACAAAGTGAAATCTCTCGGGATACCATCCCGTAGTTCCAAATGATTATGCAATACATGGGGATCTCCCGGAATACGTCTGTAGTCCCAAAATAAATATGCAATACAGGGGGATCTCCCGGAATACGTCTGTTGTCCCAAAGTAAATATGTAGTACTGAGGGATCTCCCGAAATACATCCGTAGACCCAAAGTAAATATGCAGTACAGGGGAATCTCCTGGAATACGTCTGTAGTCCCAAATTAAATATGCAGTACATGGGGATCTCCCGGAATATGTCCGTAGTCCCAATTTAAATATGCTATGCAGGATGAATGACAAGCATAACATCGAATTTACACAGTTTATACTAATCACAAATAAGACAATTAAGTGATTAACTAAGCATGGCGCACAGAAAATCAAGTAGGCAATTAAGCACGTAAGCATGCTTTCCTAATCTAAACTAAACAATATATCATATGAGAATAAGTTCATAGAAGAGAAAAAAAATAGTTTATGTTTTAGTAAGGAAAAAATGAGATTTTTTTAAATAACGGCCCGTGTACGTACTCGTCACCTCATGTACACGACGCCCACACAACAATTAACATCGAATACCCTAAGGGGAAGTCCCCAACACAAAGTTAGGCAAGCCACTTACCTCGACTGCTCAAATCAATCTGGAATCACATTCTTGCCACGAGTACTAAACTCCGAATGTCCCGAATCTATTCAAATAAGTTACATAATGTGAATATCACTACAAGAAACTAGTTTTATAAAAAAATTTGAAGCTAAAGCGCGAAGTTAGGGGAATTCCCCAAAAACGTCTCCCAGGCCCATGACTCGGAATCAGGTGAAAGTCACAAATTCCGAACACCCATTCACTCACGAGTACACTCAACCAAAAATCATCAAAATCCAAAGTCGAAATCCAACTCAAAACTCGGATTCTCAATTGGGAGACCTTTCTCTCATTTCAAAAAATTTCTCACAATTTCTCCCTAAATAGGTTGAAGGATTCACTATAGATTGATGGAATACAAGGGAAATAGGATTAGAAATCGTTACCTATTGATATCCTCTTCAAAATCCTTACAAAATCGCCAATTCCCGAGCTCCAAATTGATTTTAGAAATTATGAACTCAAACCCTTGACTTCTCCTATTTTTGACCAGCGATTTCCGCTTTTGAGCTCATTTGGGCCGCACCTGCGGAAAAGGCATCGCAGGTATGAAAATTCATTAATTGGCCTAGGGCCGCACCTACTATCCCGCATCTGTAGTCTCCAAGCCGCATTTGCGAACCCAGCTGACCTTGGTCAAATTCGCATCTACGCAACCCCCTACCGCACCTGCATGTCTGCATCTGCGGCTCCCCTTCCTCAAGTGCGGAACACCAGAACCAACAACTTCAACTTTTTTGCTTAAGTCTAAAATCTTCCCGTTGAGCATCCGAAACACTCTCGAGAGACCCGAGACCTCAACCAAAACCACCAAAAGGTCCTACAACCTTATTTGAACTTAGTCGAGCATTCAAACAACATCACATAACACCCAAAACAAGAATTAAACATAAATTCAGGTCTAAGAACTTAGAAAATTTCCTAAATCCACAATGATGGCGAAACACGTCAAACTAGTCCGATTGACCTCAAATTTGACACACAGTTCACAAATGACACTACAAACCTACAACCACTCCCAGAATTCCATTCCGAGTCCGATATCAAAATTTCACCTATCGACTGAAATTTTCGAAATTCCAACTTTCGCCAATTCACGCCTAAATCCACTAAGACCTCGAAAAGACATTCCGGACGCGTTCCTGACCTCAAAATCACTCAACGAAGCTAAGGGAGTCGACAGAATTCCATTCTGGACCCGTCTCCACACAGTTCTGACTACAGTCCGATTTCTAAGGCTAAAACTCATAATTAGGGACTAACTGTCCCAAAACTCTCCGATCACTCCGGAAAGTCCTAAAAGCAGAAACAAACGTGGGGAAATCAGTTATTAGGGGATCAGGGCTCTAACTCTCAAAACAACCGGCCGGGTCGTTACAACCATGATATAGATATCTTGCGACCATGAGTAGATCTCTCAAGTTATATTTAGTGCTCACCATTATGTTTACTATTTTTAATTAAAATACAATTTATCGTTTTGAAACTTCCAAATTTAGTTGGTAGTAAGTGAGATCATGCTTGTTAAGTAATTATTCATAATAACCCCAAGTTACAAAAAAAATAAAGATAATGTATATATTATAGTCTTAATCTCTTATGAACAACTAACGATCTATTATGACCATGATACAGATCTCTTGCGACCGTGAGTAGATCTCTTAAGTTATATTTATTCCTCACCCTTTATTATGTTTATTGTTTTTTAACTACAAGGCAATTTATCGTTTTGAAACTACCATGGAGATTTGAAGCAGGAGATTTATGTAGTAAACTGTAGGAGATATTAATATAAAATGTAGGAAATTCTTCTACTGTATTGTAGGAGATAATTCTATTCACACAAGAGATTGATATATAAAGCATAAGAGATCTCTTACGACTAAATATTAGATCTCTTACGCATGAGATTATAAATTGCAAGATACTAAAGAACTTAACAAAAGAGACTTTAGAATAAAGAATAAGAGAATATATATATATATATATATATATATATATATATATATATATATATATATATATATA
>ML321796.1:0-16827 GCA_005239505.1 Nicotiana paniculata | reverse complement strand
TTCTGCCATATATTCATAGCTCAAGCGAAGGATTTTCCACAAGAATTATTATGGTTTTTCTTGGGGATTTTTGGAGCATGGCTGATACCTTCTTTTTGTTATCCACCTCAACTGAAGAAAAATAGTCTCTCAGTAAACTTGTTCAAATTTCTCATACCACCGCTTAGGAGCTTGTTTAAGCCCATAAGTGATTTAATTAATTTATAAACTTTATTTTCTTGTCGAAGAATGACACAGCCTTCGGGTTGAACCATATAAATTTCTTCTTCTAAATCAGCATTTAGAAAAGCAGTTTTGACATCAATTTGGTGTATAAAAAGCTTACGGATTGAAGCTAAGGCAATTAAAACTCGAATAGAAGAAATGTTAGTCACTGGTGCAAATGTATCAAAATAATCTATATTTTATTTTTGAGAAAATTCTTTTGCTACTAACCAAGCTTTATATTTATCTAAAGATCCATCAGGATTAAATTTCCTTTTGAAAATTCATTTACAACCAATAGGTTTTGCACTTGGAGGTAAATCAGTTAAAGTCCATGTATTATTTTTCAAAATAGAATCAATCTCAACTTTTATTGCCTCTTTCCAATATTTAGCATCTGAAGAAGATATAGCTTCAAAATAATTTGATGGTTCATTATCTACAAGAAAAGTTAGAAATTATTTTCATAAGAAAAATATTCTTTCCTAGGCCTTTTACTCCTTCTCAGTTCCTCATTAGAGGTAATTTCACTATTTATTTTAACAGGTGTATGAGAAATTTTATCAGACAAAGGATAAATATATTCAAAGAACTTAGCATTCTTTGTCTCAATTATAGTGTTGTAATCAAGCACATTACTTTTTAAAACAAGAAATCTATATGCAGCACTATTTTCAGCATATCCAATAAGCATGCAATCAGCAGTTTTAGAATCTATTTTTCTCTTTTTAGGTTCAGGCAAAAGAACTTTAGCAAGGCACCCCCACCACTTTTAAATATTTCAAGTTAGGTTTATAACCCTTCCACAATTCATAAAGAGTTTTGCCAGTTCTTCTATGTGGTATTCCATTTTGTAAGTGACAAACAAATAAAATAGCTTCACTCCACAAATTATCAGGAGCATTAGAACTAACTAACATAGAGTTCATCATCTCTTTCAATGTTCTATTTATCCTTTCAGCTATTCCATTTGACTCAGGTGAATAATGCGGAGTTACTTCATGAATTATTCCCTTTGTTTCACAAAAATCATTTAAAGATAAATATTCCCCACCTCTATCAGATCTAATTCTCTTGATTTTTCTATTAGGTTGATTTTCAACCTCAGATTTATAAGAAATAAACGCATTAAAAGCATCATCTTTGTTTCTAAGCAAATACAACTTAGTATATCTAGAATAATCATTAATAAAAGTTACATAATATCTTTTACCACCTCTAGTCATAGTCTTCTTTAAATCGCCTAAATTAGTGTGAATAAAGGATAGTAGTTCAGTTTCTCTATTTATAGAAAAACACGTCTTTCTAGTACTTTTATCTTCAACATATATTTCACACTTGTCAATATTATTTGACTATAAACCAGATATTAATCCTAGTGACTGCATTTTCTTTATATACGCGACATTAACATGTCCTAGTCTAGCATGCCATAAAGAAAAAGACTCAACCATGTAAGCAGAAGAAGATGCCTTTTTATTGCTAGTATCGAAAATATTAAGCACAAATAAACCATGGTTACAATATCGCCCACAAAAATATTATTTTTGGTCAATACAACCTCATCATTCTCGAAATAAACCTTCACTCCAACTTTTCCTAATAACCCCACAGAAACCAGATTGGTTTGGATATTAGGAACATGCAATACATCTCTCAACGCTAGAGTTTTACCAGATGTGAGTATGAGAAGAATTTTTCCTTTCTCAAGAACGCGAGATGTTCTTGAGTTACCAAGATAAATAGTTTCTTCTCCTTGTCTGCACAAATGTGCCTAGTAGCACTAGAGTCTATCACTCAATCTCTCACATTTGACACATTATTTATTTGAGAAATAACCGCCATAACTATATTATCCGCTTTAGTCAAATTTAATTTTAACTTAGCGAGATTATCATTTATCCCAACTCTTCTCTTGCATTGAGGTACATTTTTCTTAAAGGTTTTAATTTTAGCATTGGATATGTAACCATGTCTATTTTAATACATGTGTATTGATATTAGTGTCTGCTAAAGTTGTGGGTGCAATAACGTATTTGCAACACCATGGATATCTGGCAAGACATCTGGAACAATAGCAGCGGAGACGACACCAAAATTGGTAGCACCATCAAAAATTTCCTCAGTATTATTACTTGCCTTAGTTTCTTAGATTATAGGAAAATGGCACGGAAAAGTAACAATAATACTGCAATAAAATTATTTGTGAGACACCAACTGGCTTGAGTCATGCTAGGCACTGTCCTAAGAAACTATTTCAGCTGTGTGAAATGCTTCCCCTGAATTAAACAAACACATCTCTATTTATTTAGAGGATACATGAATCAACAAAATATTTATATTAATATAATCCAACAAGATTGAAAAGAGAATAAGGACAAAGAAAATTTATAAGTAAAATTGAAAATAAGAGAAGCTAGGCGAGAAAGAGAAGAAGGCTAAGTAGAAAGAATTTCAGATGATTAAGAATTGTGTAATTGGTGGCTATTTATAGTTGTAATTGCATGAAACTTTGTTGTGCATGGCAAGAAAGTGGCCGATGGAATTTGTCACTTTTTATACTTCTTTTGCCACTTAACATAGTTTTCTAGAATGGTTAAGACACTTGTCCAAAGACCTTAAAAATATTACCACACATACAGATTATAAAAGAAAAAATTAACGAAGCAATGTCACGTAACACTACTTCAAACAAGGTGCCTACACCCCTGTATTTGGAGAGTCAAACAATTTTTTTTTAACTACGATTTTCTCAGACTTTTTTAGGATATGCATTTTCTGCCAATTTGTTGGCTTGAATGTTTGCGGTCATAATCCATATTAAGCAATAGCGAAAGATTAACATAACTAGGAAGGCTATGCTCACAAAAAACGAGCATTACTCGAATATTTACTATATATTCAAAATTATCTAATAAAGTTATATTTTTTTATAATAAAAAAATCACTTAACTGTTTCTGTACCACTCAAAAGGTCATTGAACTATATTTATCAAATTTTTAGTGACCAAATATCTATTTTACCCTTTAAATTATCAACTTTTATCCTTTTTAATGCTTGTTTAATATTATAATTTTTTCTTTGTTTATTTCATATTATGGACTTACCTATAAAACAAATAAATCTTTTGTAAAGTCAAGGGACCGTGAACGCCTAATATATGGAAGAAAAAAACCCAATTAAGTGGTTGAATTATGAGAAGCTTAATTTCAAGATTAAATTCGTCCTTAGAACGAGAAAAACAATTGGGTTTATGTTCATGAATGTCTAGTAAATTAAGGTAGAGATCTGGCATGAAAAAAAAATTATTCGTACTTGATATTTGCACTAAGTTACTAATTTAAATACAGGGTACTATCTGGTATCATTCAACCAAGATTAGTTGATTTTGTTTATTCACTTATTTTCTTAATTACTTTTGGAATTAAATTATTTGATTCGTTGTAAACATTAGGCGTAAGTAAGTATGGATTTTCAGTATGACATGTCCTGCACTAGGAGCGTTAACAAAATGTTACACAGCTGATGACGTTTGTCATATTTTGTCACGCTAATATGTCATCCATGTTCTACCTGGCAAGAATTAAATGTCAATTGCTGGTTAATTAACTTAAAAATTGCACGGGACATCTTATTTGGTCGCCCCCATTTAACTTATATCTGCTTTTTTAAAAACTTTTAACTTGTACCCACTTTTTAAATAACTTCAGCATCATTTCCCTCACTGAGCTGAAGTTCACCAGTTAAGCTGAAGTTCGCCAGTTATAAAGACAAAACTTCAGCATACGGGGCTGAAGTTCCCCAGTTACAAAGACAAAGAGCTGAAGTTTCCCAGTTACGAACTTAAGCTCTAGCTGAAGTTCCCAAGTTATAAAGACAACAACTTCAGCATACGGGGTTGAAATTCTCCAGTTACAAAGACAAAACTTCAGCTCTAGAGCTGAAATTCCCCAGTGTAACTGGGGAAACTTTAGCCCCGTATGCTGAAGTTTTTGTCTTTATAACTGGGGAACTTCAACCCCGTATGCTGAAGTTGTTGTCTTTATAACTTGGGAACTTCAGCTCTAGAGCTGAAGTTTGCAAGCTACTTCAGGCCCGTCTATGCTAAAGTTTTGCGTGATTGACTTTGCTACTTCAGCCCCGCATGCTGAAGTTATGCGCAAAAGCGGGTACGGGTGCAATTTTTTTTACAAAATGGGTATAAGTTAAAACGTGACACAAAAAGTGGGTACGGATGCAAAAGCCCCTTAATTAACAATAGTTAATTGGCAGTTGTTTAGTCATAGCCCATATGTGCGCTAAGTTTGTAAAAATAGCACGAGCTAGCCAGTTTTCGGACTGGTCTTTCAAAAATAGCCAGCATTTGTAAAGTCATTGAAAAATAGTCACTAATATACTGGAGATCGGTGCACATGTGTATGAACTTCCAGCATATTATGCTGAAACCAGTGACGGAGCCACATACACCAAAGGGGTTTCAACCGACACTCCTTCGATGGAAAATTATATTGTATAGCTAGGTAACTTTTCTNATATATATATATATATATATATATATATATATATATATATATATATATATATATATATATATATATATATATATATATATATAATGACACCCTTGACTTCTTAATGAGTTTATTTCTTTATGTTTTGACTCCCCTTAATGAAAATTCTGGCTCTGTCACTGGCTGGAACTCCAACATGCGGAAAGTTCCAGCATAATATACTGGAGATTGGAGCACCTGTGTATAAATTCCAGCACATGATGCTTGACCGGTGTATTATTATGGAACTCCAGTATATTATGCTGGAATTCTAGTATATTATGTTGGAGTATATTTCGGATTTTGAATAATGTTTTCGTTCAGATTATCTTTACATGAAAAGTGCCTAAATTTCGATTACTTTTGAAACTGTAATTATTTTTGAATGACCACTTGTAAATCTGATTATTTTGTAATGTCTCCCGCTAAGTTTTCTATTGGTATCGATAGCGTTTCGAAGTTAAAAAAAATATGGATTTTTGATAACTAATCGTAGTTTCTCAATACTTTATTTCTGTCCTAATTGATCTTGATTCAACAATGGAAGTATATTAATTTTTTCTTAATAATCAAATAACTTTTTTTTGTATATACTGCGTATTTGATTCCACAGCCGAGCAATAGTTGCCTATATTTATCTTCTTTTTGTAGTATTTTTTAAAGAACCACTGAGTTGAAGTGCACTAAAAACTTAAATATGGGTCCACAATTATGTGCAAGCAAGAAAGGAAAATGTAGGAGTTAAAAATCATCTCCATGTAAAAGCATCAACCATGTAACATACCTTGCTATAAACTTTATGTCAACGAAATAAAAGAACAACATTACATCACTTGTACAAGAAATTTTTTGAGAAAAATGTATAGTTTCATTAGTCAAACCATCATCCGCAGCTGAAGCATCAAGCTTTTAAAATAAGTCTAATTTTATTATATGTATACATTTTAAATCATTTTAGCTTAGGTGTACATAGTTAGAGCCAAAAATAATTAATTTAGTTGATTTCACAAGAGCTTATCCTGAATCTACCTATACTCCCAAAAAAATATGAGAGAAAAATCTACCCTTTAAATTCAAAAAGTAAATCGTCAAAGTCAATTCCCGTCATCATCTCCATCTCCATCTCCATCTCTAAATTGTGAGTGCTAGTAACTGATTCAGATGAGATATAATCCACATTATCAGAGCCCGAGGATAACGTCGTCGCCATAACATCGCCGGAGGTTTCATTTGCCGGAGTCCAATAATCATTGGCCGGAAGAAAGTAGTCGGAAGTTGATAATTGGTTTTGGTTGTTATTAGGGTAGAAGCAACTTAGGGAGTTTTCCTCTCTGGTTTCTTTTTTTGTTGAAAAAAATGTGGGAAAATTATAAGGATGGTAATAATGATTATCGTTGGAATTAAAACTAAGTAGGATTGAAGAATCCTCATAAGCTATTGAAGAATCTAAGAACATTTGAGAAACTGTGGGGTAAGTTTTACATGTGTGATGACCTTGGTATATTGTCTGAAACTTTGGTGGATTGACTTGAATTCTTTGCACTTGTTTTATTGCTTCACATCCTTGATCAAATTTGTTGCTACATCTATAATAATGCCTGCATTGCACATACCAATTAATCACTCAATATTAATCAACTAAATGAAGGGAATATTGGAACAACGATAGATTTTCACCGTGTGATCTATAGGTCGCAGGTTCGAGTCGTAGAAAAACCACTAAGAGGGTGTTTGGATTGCCTTTTAAGCTGGTCAAATCAACTTTTAAGTTATTTTAAACTTTTTTCAGTATTTGTCTAAGTTAAAATGTACTTAAATAAGTTTAAAACTGCTTAAAATAAGCCAAAAGCAATAAGTTGGACAACCCCAACTTATTGGTTTTTGGCTTAAAAATTATTTTTATTGAAAAACCACTTTTTAAAGCTAATCCAAACGGGTGCTTGCATTAAGGTAGATTATCTATATCACACCGTTAGAGATGCAGCATTTTCACGAACCTTACGTGAATGCAGGATACTTTGTGCACCAGACTGTATTTTTTATTAATCAATTGAATCTCAATCTCAATATATATTGATCATATACCAAATAATGTAACAAAATAATTTGCTTAATGAACAAGGCTTAGTGTTAAGAGATAACCTTGGATAAGGGGCATCAAGAATTTGTTTTTGGCCATATTTTCTCCAAACATGACCATCATCCACCAAAGTTGAGGTTTCTTTTATGCTTTTCGCAAAAAATTTCCTGTTGAAATATTTGCCAATCATTTGTTAGCGACTCACTCAACAATATACTCAGCGTTATTCCACAAATAGAATCCGGGATAGCTGAGATGTACGTAAACCTTACCTTTTCTTGTTGCTTCCTCTTTGATCTATTGATGATGATTTCTTGCAACTATCCGTTGAGTCTTCCGGCAACGTCCGACCGTCTTTCCGACAAGGAAAATCGGCTACCATCGGAATCGGAGAATCTTCTTTGGAGTTGCTAGAGTTTAGTATTGACAAAATCTTGCAAAATGAACTCATGATTTGCCCTACCAGTTTCTCAGCCGAAATATTCAGGTCTTCATTTCCTAGAGGGTTTTTTATCACCTCTCTTAGCTTGTGTGTGAATTCTTGGCCGCAATTCAACTCTTTGATTAACATTTTCAGATCAGCCAATGAGTTTTCTTGCCATTGGGAGCCCATTTATATTTATATGATGTGTGATATTAATTCTATCAACTATAGCAAGAAATCAAGGACTAAAATGAGGGCCTATTTATATGTGAAAGAAAATGGTGAGAGGTTGATTTAAGAATCTTAATTTTAAGGATAAATTTGTCCTTAGATCCAAGAAATTTCAAACTCCAGGTGCATAAAAAACTCTTTTAGTTAATACTTTTATTGATCAATAACCGGAGACAATAATGGGGCTATATTTTATGAATTCTCACTTAGTATTTTACTAAACTTAATAAAGGTAAGACATGTTCGTATTTGAGTTTAGATTATTGTTTTATTTTTTAATTAATTAGATTAAATTGCTTGGTTGGATTTAAAATGGTGAGATATTTTTAAATCAGGCCTTGCAAGGAACACTCAAAAAAATGTTACACTAAAAAATGACGTTTGTGATATGTTGTCACCCTAATATCGTCATCCATGTTATACCTGGCAAGAATTAAATTAAAATGTCAACTGCTGATTAACAATAGTTAATTGGTAGTAGGAGTAGTTGTTTAGTCATAATTATTGCAAGTTGTGTAACTGCATTTTCCTAATCCTACGGTTGGGCTCATTTTGAACGAGTCAAAATATGTTGAGTCAATAAATAGGGAGGTCAATGACTCGTCCAAGGAGGCAAGCGCACAGACAGCCATTCGCAGAGATGCTATTTAGATATTAGCTAGTACTTATTTTTGTCCTGAAATTTTAAACTAAAAATCTCAACTTTAGGACATTTTTTCTTGAAATTTGAACTGAAATACTAAAATTTAGGACGTACTGGCTAATTCCTAAATACAGCACTTTAGAGTGGCTACCTGATGTCATTCTACCTTGTCCAAAAGTTGCTTGGGCTGAAATAGGTTAAGTCAAGATGGGCTAAAATTTGGATCATAGCTCACTCCTACCAGCTCTTATCAATCTTTAATTAATGTGTGTTGTTGTATTATGAATTGTTTAATTAATCAAATAAGACTTTTTTTTTTTCTTTTGTTATGGTCATATATAACATAACAAACAAAAACAGAATTATTTTAAAAATATTTTCGTAAAGCTACTCATGAAGCAATTTGGGCTAAAAAATCACTTAACCTTAGATAGATTGAGATGAGCTGGATCAAAATAGACGAAATTTAATAAATAGGTAAGTCGATCGGCCCATCTTAAATGGATTAAGAAGCGCTGGATCAAGATAGGCGGAATTCAACAAATGACGAGTCCACCGGCCTAACCCGCCAAACAAGACAAAGTGCCGATGAGTGCATGTGTACAAATTAAGGTTGGAACAAAAAGAATCTTGAATGTTAGACTTTGAGTGATGCAAGAAGGGGTAGTTTAATTTGAACTGAGGGGCATGTTCACATGTACAGTTCGATGTTAGACTTTGAGTGATGTTTACTCCTAATCTCTTTAACTCGAGCAAGCTTATTGTTATTGATTGATTCCTCGTAAAACGTGATCAGGGATAATTCATTATTGATGAGGACAGACAGACGTACCGGTAAAATAACAATAATTACTTATAGGGTTTCCAATCAACAAGGTCGGTTCTATCTCGGGAACAAGAGAGATAAAGAAATACCGCATTAAGATATATTAGATAGAGTACACAACATGTGACATATGAGATTTTGATTATAAGAATAATATACTTATCTTATGATAGTGATGATAATAATGATGGTGATTATGACGATGAGATTTTGATTTCATTATAAGGCGCTATGATAATTAAATTTTTTTTTTTGGCTAATAATAATTAAATATTTAGCACCTTCTATGTTCTTGTTCACACTATGTTTTTAAATCTCCATTTCCCTCGACGGGCAAGTTGACCAATATAAACAGTTTACTTCTTTCCTTCTTTTGTTTTGCTCCTTTTTTTTCCTTTAAATAATTTTGAGTTCGATTGACTGGTCCAAAAATTACGTGGAAGCAAGGAAGAAAAATATAGGTAGAGGTGTTTCTAGTTCGATTTGGGTCAAAAAAAAATTTTAAAAAAGAAACTAATTAGGTAGGTTATTCAAATATTAGAATCGGACTAAAACAATTAGCTGGGTTTTTTATATGTTCGGTTTATGTAAGTTTTATTCGGGTTTTCGTCATTTTTTTTATATAAGACATTTGTCAAGCACATATTCTACCGACTATATTGTAAAACAATATTATCAAACCAATTATTCTTTAGAATATTATCATTTGCTAAGATATATATAGAATTAAATATAGTAATAAGTAATTTACGGACCCAATTAAAGACAATTTATGTTAACCATGAAATAAATTCTTGGACTTAGCAAAATAAAGCTATCATCAAACTATAATGTAAAAGCAAAAAATTAACTCGATTATTATAATGGCAAAAAACTTGATTACCAAGTAACATTACAAATGATTAAATCTCTACCATAAAATTTTATAAACTTATATATATGTGTGTGATAATAAAGCTTTAAATAAATATTTTTATATTCGGTTTGTTTTGATTTTTTCAGTCATTTTTTGCCTAAAATCAAAAGTAAACTAAATTTGATCAATTTTTAAAATTCAAAACTAAAACAAAATCAAATCATATTATTATCGATTTTTTGTGTCGGTTTGATTCTATTTTTTGTATGGTTCGGGTTGTCGATTTTTCGTGAACACCCCTAAATATAGGAGTTAAAACATTTTCCATGTCAAATTAAGCATGTAACACCTTACTACAAGTTCAATCTCAACTAAATTAAAAATTTTACACCAGTTACACAAATCCTATACTGCTATACGTAAGAAAATTTTGAGGAAAAATATATAGTTCAAAAATCAAAAGAAAATTCCTCAAAATCAACAGAACGCACCATCATATTCATCTCCATCTCAAAACAACAAGTATTAGTAGTAATATGACATGAAATTCCGATCATCTTTAACGTCGCCGGAAGTTTCAAAAGCTGCCGGAATCCGATGATCATCGGAGGAAATAATATAATCGGAGCTAGGCATCCTTGACAAAATTTATAAGTGCATCTATAATAATTCCTGCATATTAATATTGCATATAAATTACTTATTCAACAATTAACATCATGGGAACATGGAGTAACGGTAAAATTGTCTCTGTGTGATCTATACGTCACGGTACGAGCCGTGGAACCAATAATTAATGCTTGCATTAGGGTAGGTTGTGCTTGGAGCAACGATAAAGTTGTCTCTATGTGACCTATAAGTCACGGGTTAAAGTCGCGGAGCAGTCACTAATGCTTGCATTGGAGTAGATTGTCTACGTCACGCCCCTTTGGTGTGGCCTTTTCCGGGAAGATATTTTATGCACCAGACTACCCTTTTTTAACAATTAACATCAATCTTTTACGCTTTTCGCTGAAACTTTCCTGTTCAGAAATTTGCCAATAATTTATTAGCGACACTTATCATCAAAATTTTATAAAACTGTACCAACAATTAATTAATAATCTCTATGAAACCAACTATTATAGACAATTAAATTCCAAAATATAAAACTATGGTAAAAAACGGGAGCTTTGGCCCATCACTATGTAAAAATTGCGCGGGGTATCCTATTTGGTCGCCCCTATTTAACCTATACCCGTTTTTTTAAAAACTTTTAACTTATACCCACTTTTTAAATAACTTCAGCTCCCCTTTCCCTCGCTGAGCTGAAGTTCACCAGTTAAGCTGAAGTTTCCAAGTTATAAAGACAACAACTTCAGCATACGGGGCTGAAGTCCTCAGTTACAAAGACAAAAGAGCTGAAGTTTTGTCTTTGTAAATTGGGGAACTTCAGCTCCGTATGCTGAAGTTGTTGTCATTATAACTTGGAAACTTCAGCCCGTATGTTGAAGTTCCCCATTTACAAAAGACAAAACTTCAGCTCTAGAGCTGAAGTTTCCCAGTGTAACTGGGGGAACTTCAGCCCGTATGCTGAAGTTTTTGTCTTTATAACTGGGGAACTTCAGCCGGGTATGCTGAAGTTCCCCATTTACAAAGACAAAAACTTCCCCAGTGTAACTGGGGGAACTTCAGCCCTGTATGCTGAAGTTTTTGTCTTTATAACTGGGGATGAAGTTCCCCATTTACAAAGACAAAAACTTCATCTCTAGAGCTGGAGTTCCCATTTACTAGAGCTGAAGTTCGCAAACTACTTCAGACCCGTCTACTAGAATGCTAAAGTTTTGCGTGATTGTCTTTGCTACTTCAGCCCCGCATGCTGAAGTTATGCGCAAAAGCGGGTACAGATGTAATTTTTTTTTACAAAGCGGGTATAAGTTAAAGCGTGGCACAAAAAGTGGGTACGGATGCAAAAGCCCCCATCACTAGTTGTGATACCATTTTTATTTTATGGGGCAGCCCGGTGCACGAAACATCTTATATTTACATAGGTCCGGAAAATGACCGCATCTTTCGCGGGTGTAATGTAAGCAACTTATCCCGATGGCAGTAGCGAAGCCAAGAATTTCTCCAAGGTGTTCAATTTGAAAGAAGTGAAAAAAGTTTCCCGACAAAGGGTGTTCAATATATGTTATATACCTCTAAAACCTAATATTTTACTTATATACACAGTGTAATTTTTTAATGAAAGATAGTCAATTGACCACCCTTAAGACAATGTGGCTTCGCCCCTTCCTGATGGAAGTATCAGTGGCCTGATTCCACGGCTCGAACTTATGACCCATAGGATAAATAGAGACAAATTTACCATTACTCCGAAGTCAAATTAAGAATATTTCAACTACAACATAATGCATCTATAGACGAAATACATTGTAGCTAAATGTGAAAATTTCCGTGGCTAAAAACCTTAGCTACAATATTTATTTTCCGTAGCTGAAAGGTAGCTACAAACTTTACATGCGTGGCTAAGAACTAATACTAATTGCCATGAATGTTATTTATATTGTAGCTGTGATGGTAAAAATTTCTTGCCATAAATAATATACTGGTAGCAAGTAATTTTATTGTTTTTAATAAATGATATACATTAGTAAAAAATACATAATTAAAGGTTCAATAATATAATTCAAAATAAATTAGAATACTAAAATGTTGTATATTTGAGAAGTTTTTCCAGCATCTCAACAAATTCATTGGATAGCATCTAGAACTATTTACAAGTTATGGATTTATCCTAATTGTTGCATTGAAGAATTAGAAATAAAGGAATGGTAATATCATAACAACCAACTTGTGAAAATAATGCATGTTTAGTTTACCCGTCGATATTAAGATCCCCAATCTGCAAATGAAGAATAAAACATATACAAGAAACTATAGGAAAAAAAACCTTCTTCTGGCTTAATACTACACAAATCAAGATTCAACTACTAATTCCCGTTTCATGCAACAAACTAATTTAGGATGGCTGATATACTCGCAAATTTTGGATGCAACATGGACAGCTCCAAGACTTCCTTACTTACACAACGCCGCCATCTGCAATACTAACCGCTTTGGAAGAAAATAGATTAGGCCGGCTTTTTGTTAGACACGTCGTACCTACTACTGTCAATGTTATGACGCATCTTTTTGTACAACTCATCCAAGGGAATTAGCTAGCTCTAGCTCCACCCATCTTATTATTTGTAACTTTTCATATACTTTTGCACACAAATGAGTACCCACACCATATTATGTAAAAAAACTAAAAACAAAACTAATGTAGTAATAATAAAATTTTGCGCTATTGTGCATATAATGTTTAGAGTTTAAATTGTAATAAAAATTTCATTTAAAGTATATATAGAATAGTTATTTTAGAATTAGTTACAATACTTATACATTTATAAAGGATCGTTTGGTTTGAAGACAAGTTATAATTGGATCAGTTATGCGCTGATTGATTATCCTAGTATTATTTCTTATTGATTGTTTGGTATATTGTATTAATTTTGGGATTGTCAATTTTATTGTTTATCCTGAGATAACTCATCTTGGGATTACTATTCTACCATTTGGCGGTATAAGTTATCCGGACATTTTTAATCTTGGGAAAACATATCCCTGCATTAGTAACCAAAAAAAGAATATGGCGGTACTAAATTTTTGATGATCCATCATATCAAACGACCCCTGACATTTGTTGCCTTTTATAGAGATTGATTGTTATAGATGCATATAACATTTAACATCTAAATTTTATTTTATTATTATTAAAAAATACACAAAAATCATTTTTTTTAAATTTATTTGTGTCATAAAAGATAATAAAATAATTTGTTTTTGAAATTTCAAATGATGTTCAAATTTCATTAATTAAAAATTTAAAAAGCTAACATTATATCAATAAGGTGGAATGTGTGAACAAATATTAGAACATAAAAAGTTTCTACTTTTATATTTTTCAAAGTTATTTCCTGTCACGACCCGATTTCGGAGTCGTGATGGCGTCTGTCGTGGAACAAGGCAAGCCGCCCTTTTCATCTAAGCTAAATTCAATTTCCAGTAAAAATACAATTTTAAACGAATTTATTGATAATACTAAGAATCTGAAGTTTAAGAAAAAGAATATTTGAAACCAAAATTTAAAATCTCCAACCCGCGGATCCGGTGTCACTCAGTCATGAGCTGCTATAACATAAAGTAATGAAAAGGAGAAATGGACAATATAGTCTCAAAATAAAGAACAACAGGTAGAATAAGAAAGAGAAGAAGAGGTCACGATCGTCAGCTGCTACCTCGACAACTCCAATGAAACTCTGACCGCTGCTCAGTATCCACTACCAGATCCCGGTGTACCTGGGTCTGCACACAAGGTGCAGGGGTTAACGTGAGTACACTAACTCAGAAGTAACAAACCCAAACTATGGGCTGAGAGGTAGTGACGAACTAAACCTCAATAATTAAACATCAGCATACAAAATTTAGGCATGTTCACAGTTTATCAGAAAGAAACAACAGAATGTGCTAGATATACCTCAATATGCTCTACAGTCCAGCCCCACAGAGAAGATCTATCTTTGGAATACAACAATCGGAAAATATCCATGTCGAGGGAAAATTCATCCCTCACATAACATCAGCTTTGGACAAGATCCATGTCCAGGGAAAATCCATCCCTCACATAACATCAGCTTCGGACAAGATCCATGTCCAGGGAAGATCCATCCCTTATCATCAATGCGCTCACTAGGGGTATAAAGACTCCGGAGGGGCTTTAGTGGCCCAAGCGCCATATCAAGCCAACAAAGACATGATTTAGTATCGTTGCGGTGTGCAGTCCGATCTCATAAATGTCACAATAACAGGCTCTCGGCCTCACTCAATCATTACTCTCCAGTCTCACTCACATGGATCACAGATGCCTCCATCAGCCCGAGACAATGATAAGTATGCATATAACTAACAATACTGAGACTGAGGTATGAAGTGATATTCTATAACAGGACTGAGTATATGAAATCAAATAATCACAAAATGAGACAGTAATATACGACCACTCGGGTCTCAGCATTTTCGGCGTGAAGCCTAGCATTTATTCTTAACATGATTTCTAACATGTTCACAATTTCCACATTAATAGAAGCACAGATATCATCAGGGAATAAGCATTAAGCGGTGCCATGAGATAAGCCAGGCCACAATTACTCGGTGCATGCTCGCACGCCCGTCACTTGGCATGTGTGTCATCTCGATTATAGTCATAAATCATTTAGCTCGGGGTTTCGAACCCTCAGAACCAAGTTTTAAAATGTTACTTACCTTAAAACCGGCTAAAATACTACTCCATAGTGCCTTTGCCTCTAGATTTGGCCTCCAAGTGCTCCAAATCTACCAAAAATCAGATTTATACCATTATAATATGCCAAGGAACGAAACCCAATCGAAGTTTATCATAATTACTCAAAAATCCCGAAGTTGGCCAAACCTGACCCCCGGGCCCACATCTCGGAATCCGATAAAATTTACAAAATCGGAATCCTTATCCTCCCACGAGTCTACCCATATTAAATTTACCAAAATCCGGCCTCAAAATACCCATTCAAATCATCAAAAGTATTTCTCAAATTTTTCTCCCATTTTTTCCCAATTTCCACTTTGATTCCTCAAATTACATGATAAAAATCAAGACTAATTCATGAAATTAGGCCAAAAGTGATTGAAGAACACTCACCAAAAGAATCCCACTGAAAATCTCTTCAAAATCCTCCTTCTCCCGAGCTCTCAAATGGTGTTTTGAGTTATGGCCTAAAACCCTCATTTTGAACTTTTAAACTTTCTGCCCAGGTCATTTTTCTTCACCGCGATCGCGGACTTCCAATTGTGATCGCGGAGAGTAACCAACACACCCCCAGAATTCCTTATACGCGAACACATGATCCTGCTCGCGATCGCGGATCTCAACCAACTCAACCTACGCGATTGTGGTTGGCTTCACGCGACCGCGTAGAGATACGCTCAACACGTGACGCCTAGCTTCTTCTACGAACGCGAAGTCACCCACGCGATCGCAGTGACTAAGCTGCCCAAACTCTGTGATCGCGAACACCCTTATGTGATCGCAGAGAGTAAAATCCTGCCTGCCTCAAATTGTGCTACGCGATCGCAGAGAAGAAATACTTGCTGCATAAAAACCAGAAAACCAGCAACTTCTAAGGCCCAAAAATGCCCGATTGAGCATCCAAAACACACCCGAGGCCCTTGGGACCTCAACCACACGTACCCAACACTTCTCATAACCTCATTCAAACTTAGTCGAGCCTTCTAAACACCAAAAACAATGCAAAAACACTAAAATCACCCCAAATTCAAGCCTATAAACTTTGAAACTTCTAAATTTCACCAAGGGTGCCGAAACCATCCAAAACACCTCCGATTGATATGAAAATTTGCACACACATCCAGAATGACGCTACGAACATGCTCCAACTTCTGGAATTCCATTCCGACCCTGATAGCCTATTTTCCATTGCATACCGAAAATTGCCAAAAACTAACTTTCGCCAATTCAAGCCTAATTCTACATCGGACCTCAAAACTATATTCCGAACACATTTCTAAGTTCCAAATCACCTAACGAAGCTATCCGAGCCATAAATCCATATTCCGAGGTCGTTTACCCAATAGTCAACTTCTGGTTGACTTTTCTAACTATAAGGCCAACTTAAGAGACTAAGTGTCTCATTTCTCTCCAAAAATCGCTCCAAACCTGAGCCAATCAATCTAACACAGCTAATGAAGCTGAACCGCATATAATGAAGCAGAAGCGGGGGAAACGGGGCTAAACTCTCGGCACGATCGGCCGGATTGTTACATTTCCCTAGTTAATAAAGCTTTTTTATGTTTCCAATATTTCCACTAAATTTACAAAATTTATTGAAGGTATGTCTCCAAAAAACATATATATATATATATATATATATATATA
>ML321795.1:0-68003 GCA_005239505.1 Nicotiana paniculata | reverse complement strand
ACTTACTTCTACTGTCGCGGAATAATAAAAGCAGTAAAGTAAAAACACAAAGATTTTTACGTGGAAAACACATGGCTAAAAAGGTGAAAAAACCACGACCTACTCGTCAGTAGGATTTTCTCAAAAACTTCACTAAAAACTCTGAGCCAAACGGACTTACAAAATAAAATCTTTTGTAATCCTAGGACTAACTCTAATCCCTTTGTAGTAACTAGCCCCTAGCTAATTTCTACATGCCTCAAGTTAACTCTAACTTGAACAATGCGTACCTATTACAATTGCTTCTAAGAAAGCTGAAAAGATACAATATTAAAACTCCTACTACAATCGACTAGACTCAATAATTAATCAGATGGAACTGGTTCTTCTAGTTGAACTGTAGCCTTTTAATCGCACAATGATTCTATTAGCAAAATAACTCTAGGAACTTTGCTTTCATACTTTGATTCACTTCAGCTTTTGTGCGTGTGTAATTCCAGCAGAAATACATCAAGTATTTATAGAGTCAGTTGAGCTTGTCGTCCAATTCTAGTTCAACTCTACCTGGGTGAACAAATTTGAACCAAACTCAACTTCCTTTCTTTTGTTACTTTCCTTGCTGAATTCGACTTCAATCTTCTCATCAGTTTGCAACCTTTTCGCATTAGGAGACAATCTCTTGGTTCATTGATATTTCACATTCACAAATATCTCTTATGCATATATGGTTCATGTGCCAACTATTCAGTTCAAGATGTGTGCTCTGATAGACCTGGTTCAACTGGTCAGCCATTTGTCAATCTTCAAAACTATGCAGTGACATGGGTCAACAATACTCAACAACTATTATAAATAAACTCTGCTATCACCAGCTCTACGAATAAATATTGATCATCCCTATACAACAAGGTGTCTATAAAAGGAAAGAAAACGAGGTAGACTAGATAGAGGGGGTCTCTGAGGCCTGCAGACACCCGCAGGTATACCATGAAGCCTAGACTGGTAGGAGGTACTTGAAGCTGCACAAAAAGCAGAAACGTAGCATGAGTACACCACATCGTTACCCAGTAAGTGCCAAGCCTGACCTCGGTAGAGTAGTGACGAGGTCGGGTCAAGGGCCTAAGATTCCGCTTCTGCGGACCACTAGCTCGCACCTACGAGCTCGCAACTGCAGACTTCGACCGCATCTGCGGTCCTTCCCGTATTCCCTAAACTCCACTCATGTGATGTCTCTTTCCGCACCAGCGCGTCTGCTTCTGCGGAACATGGACCGCACCTGTGGTCCCAGCTAGCCATGCCAAAGTCCGCTTCTGCAGCTCAAGGGCCACTCTTGGGGCACCGCACCTGCGACCCAAAATGCACAAGTGCGATTGCACCAGCCACATCAACCTTCAGCAATCACACGAAGTCCAAACTTGTTCAGAATCACACTCGGGGCCCACGAGACCCCCTCCGAATATACCAACAATTTTCAAAAAACATAACAGACCTACTCGAGGCAAAAAATGACATAAAAAAACATCAATTCTATGAATTACAATCCTATTGAAACTATGAGCTTCTGAATTCCAAAACTAATGCCGATTCATACCAAAACAACTCCGACTGACTTAAAATTTTGCATACAAGTCATAAATGACATGAATGACCTATTACAACTTCCAAAATCAGAATCTGACCCCGATATCGATAAAGTCAACTCTTGATATGAGACTAGGACAATGTACATAAATTCGGGAATATGAACTTCTCTTTATATCTCGTTAATAAACACATGTAGTTACGAGATCATGCCAAAATGAAGGAAGGGCTTAGCCTTAACATACCTTAACTAGTTGAGTCCTTAATAGATTCAAAGCAATTCTTTGAACAACTCAACTCAATCTACCACAACATAAGGAGAATCAAAATCAGTGCTGAGTAAAGGCTAAGTCCGAAACTTAAACTAGTAGCTCGTTACGTAAATTTGGACAACATCTCCCATGTAACAAGGCCCTCCTCCAATACCATATACCAACAACAACAAGAAAAAAATAATAAAAAAAATGTATGCATTATTTTCCAACCTTATATACACCAAAATAAATACTGCAAAACAACCCAACACACCCCAATCTCATCATAGACAAAACGACCATGTAGTAGTGTCAAACGACTCAAAAATGTGACGAAGAACGACCAGACCACCACCCTGAATTTATGTGGTGTTTATCCACACACTTCCTCCTCGAAAACTCTGTAAAACAATAGTAAAACACGCAATCCAACAGCAACACAAAAAAATCCACAAAATAGTATGCTACAAGTGAATATTTCAAACTTATGGCTTCCGATCACCGTCCCGTGAGTTCTTACAATTATAGAACGACTCTCCACACATATTCAGCAGAAAAAATAGATGAAAGAGAGAAGTAAACTTACCTTATTTGTTGAATAACTCAGCTCCTCTCTTGGTTCTTCAAACTCAAGGTTTTTCCTCCAACTAGAACTTGAAAAGGAGAGAAATTCAATTAGGGTTTGTGTTCAATTTTTGGGAGGATATTTGCAGGGGTTTAGGTCTGGTTATTGTGACCTCTTATCAGTGTATTATATGAGATAAATAGGATTTTAAAATGTCTCTTTGGATGACCCAAACTGGCCCATTTTTGGACTCTCATTTAAGAAAGTAGGTGACACACGTACTTGTCACCTAACAGTATGTGCAGTCTCGCGAAAACGCATATACATCTCTACTACGATGCCGTATTGACAAACAAATTAATGAGTTAGAAAATAGACTCATAGATCTTATATTTGATGGGTGGAACACCCATAACTCTTAGTATATTGGGATAAAATCGCAGTTACATTAGTCAAAACGACCTACAGACTTCCAAATCAACATCCGGACACCCTCCTAAGTTCAAAATCACCATTCGGAGCTATTGAAACCGTCAAAACTTCACTTCGGAGTCGTCTATACTAAAGTCAAACTACGGTCAACTCTTTCAACTTAAGCCTCCAACTTAGGGACTAAGTGTCACATTTCACTCTGAAACTCACTTGAACCAAAATGAAACACCCCCGGCAAGTCACATAACCATAATACAACAAAGAGGAGACAATAAATAGAGGATCGGGGTTAAAATAATCAAAATGACCGGCCGGTTGTTGCATCCTCCCCTTCTTAAAACAAATGTTCGTCCTCGAACGAGTATAGAGACATGGCTGAAGAGGTGAAAAGATGAGGGTAACATATACACATATCATGATCGGTCTCCCAATTCTCCTCCTCGACTGGTTGACCCTCCACTGAACCTTCACTGAAGCAATGTTCTTCGACCTCAACTTTCGGACATGCTTGTCCAAATTGGCCACCGTCTCCTCAACATAAGACAAGTCCTTGTCCAATTGGACTAAGTTGAAGTCTAACACATGAGACAGATCACGGTGATACTTCCAGAGCATAGAAACACAGAATACTAGATGATTTGCATCTAGACTAGGTGGCAGTGCAAGCTTCTAGGCCACCTCTCAAATCCTCTCAAAAATATTAAAAGGCCCGATATACCTAGGTCTCAACTTGTGCTTCTTCCCGAACCTCATAGCACCCTTCATGGGTGAAACCCAGAGCAAGACCCTCTCCCCAACCATGAACGCAACGTCACGAACCTTCCAATCTGCAAAACTCTTCTATCTTGATTGGGCTATGCAAAGTCGATCTTGAATCAATTTAACCTTTTCCAAAGCATCCTGAACCAATTCAGTACCCAATAGCCTAGCCTCATCCCGCTCAAACGAACCCGCCAGAGACCGACATCGCCTCCCATCCAAGGCCTCATATGGAGCCATCTGAATGCTCGATGGTAGCTGTTGTTGTAGGCAAACTCCGCAAGAGGCAAGAACTGATCCCAAGAACCCCCAAACTCCATCACACATGCACATAGCATATCCTCCAAAATTTGAATAGTGTGCTCAGACTGTCCGTCCGTCTGAGGGTGGAATGCTATACTCAACTCCACTTGTGTGCCCAGCTCATGATGTACGACCCTCTAGAATTGTGATGTAAATTGCGTACCCTTGTCAGAGTTGATGGATACCGGCACGCCATGAAGTCGGGCAATCTCGCGAATATACATCTGAGCTAGTTGCTCTGAAGAATATGTAGTCACCACTGGAATGAAATGAGACGACTTGGTCAATCTTTCCACAATCACCCATACTACATCGAACTTCTCTGAGTTCGTGGGAGCCCAACAACAAAATCCATAGTAAACTGCTCCCATTTCCACTCTGGAATCTCTAGCCTCTGAAGAAATCCACCTGGCCAATGATGCTCATACTTCACCTGCTGACAATTTAGGCACTGAGCTACATACTCCACTATGTCTTTCTTAATCCTCCTCCACTAATAGTGCCACCTTAAGTCGTGATACATCTTAATGGCACCCGGATGAATGGAGTACCGTGAACTGCGGGCCTCCTAAATAATCAACTCATGCAACCATCTACACTGGGCACACATAGCCTGCCCTGTACCC
The DNA here is from genome assembly GCA_005239505.1 of Nicotiana paniculata. Lineage (NCBI taxonomy): Eukaryota > Viridiplantae > Streptophyta > Magnoliopsida > Solanales > Solanaceae > Nicotiana > Nicotiana paniculata. The sequence goes on along the minus strand of ML321795.1, from coordinate 63,504 downwards.
GTAACACATCGCCATCCCTGATAGTGACCTTCTTGGCATCACCGTACTGAACTATGTCATTGAGGACAAGAAAATGGGGGTCGTCATACTGATGCTCTCTGATACGATCATAAAGAGAATACTAAGAAATCACACAAGCCAAAACTCAACTCGGTTCCGAAACATCTAATCTAACAGACTGGTTCGCCAATGCCGCCCTCTCTGCTGCCGGTAGATGTGCTAAACTACCCAAGCTCTCCACCTTTCGACTCAAAGAATCAACTACCATATTGGCCTTCCCGGATGATATAGAATGGTGATATCATAGTAGCAACTCTAGCCATCTCTGCTGCCGCAAGTTAAGATCCTTCTATTTGAACAGATGTTGTAGACTCCGGTGTTCGGTATAGATCTCACAAGGGACACCGTACAAAATAGTGCCGCCAAATCTTCAAGGCACGAAATAGATGCTAACTTAAGGTCGTGGACATGATAGTTCTTCTCATTCACCTTTAGATGTCTAGACACGTAAGCAATCACCCTACCATCTTGTATCATCACCACGTCGAGGCAAACATGCGATGCATCACAATACATAGCGTAAGAGCCTGATCCCGTATGCAACACCAATACTGGGGCTATAGTCAAAGCAGTCTTGAGATTTTGAAAGCTCACCTCACACTCCTAGGTCCGCCTGAACGGAGAACCCTTATGGGTCAATCTGTTCATAGGTGCATCAATAGATGAGAAACCCTCTACGAAATGATGGTAATACCCTGCCAAACCAAGAAAACTCCAGATCTCAGTAGCTGACGATGGTTTGGGCCAACTCTGCACTGCTTCAATCTTCTTCGGATCTACCTTGATCCCCTCACTCGACACTACATGACCCAAAAACACCACTAAATCAATTCAGAATTCACACTTTAAAAATTTTGCATACAACTTCTCTTCTCTCAAGGTCTGAAGCACGATTCTCAGGTGTTGCTCATGATCCTCCGACTCCGGGAGTACACTAAGATTAAACACAATGACAAATGAGTCATGATAGGGTTGGAATACACTATTTATCAAGTGCATGAATACAGTTGGGGCATTGGTCAGCCCAAATGATATCATAAGGAACTCGTAATGACTATACCGAGTCCTGAAGGTATTCTTAAGAATATCTAGCTCCCAAATCTTTAACTGATGATAGCCTGAAATCAAATCAATCTTTGAGAACACTCTAGCACCTTGTAGAAGATCAAATAAGTCGTCAATGCGTGGCAATGGATACCTTTTCTTCACTGTAACCTTGTTCAACTATCGATAATCAATACACATGCGTATAGAACCATCCTTCTTCGTTACAGACAAGATCGGAGCACCCCAAGGTGACACACTAAGACTAATGAAGCCCTTATCAAGCAATTATTGCAATTTATCCTTTAACTCCTTCAACTCCTCTAGGTACCATACGATATAGGAAAATAGAAATGGGATGAGTTCCTGACAATAAGCCAATACCAAAATCGATATCCATATCGGGCGGCATGACCCGACGATCCGCTGGAAATACATCTGTATAGTCCCTCACTATCGAAACTGACTCAACCATAGGATTATCAACATTGACATCTCTCACAAAGGCTAGATATGCCTCACACCCTTCCCAACCATCCCTTGTGCCTTAAGAAAAGACACCACCCTGTTAGGAACATAATCTAAAGCACCATTCCACTCCAACATCAGCAAATTTTTCATAACCAATGTTACCATCTTGGAGTGACAATCAAGAATAACATGATAGGACGACAACCAGTCAATGCCCAAAATAATATCAAAATCTACCATACTGAGCAACAATAGGTCTTCTTTGGTCTCAAAACCACCAAGAACAACTAAACACGACCAATAAATACGATCAACAACAATAGAATCTCCCATAGACGTGGACACATAGACAAGAGAACTCAAAGAATCACAGGATATACCCAAATACGGAGGAAAGTAAGATAATACATAGGAATAAGTAGATCCTGAATCAAATAAGACTGATGTATCTCTATGACAAACCGGAATAATACCTGAGATAACTGAGTCGGATCCAACCGCCTCCATCCTAGTCAGAAGAGCATAACATCTGGACTAGCCCCCCCTCTAGGGTGACCTCTACTGCCCAACCTCCACTTCTAGCTGGCTGAGCAGGTGGTGTGGCAACTAGTGCGGTAACCATGACCTGAGAAGACTAGGGTCCCTGTGGAATACGTGGAGCCTGAGTAGTCTGTGGAGGTGCACCCCTCTTGAGTCTGGGCAGTCCTTCCCCATATGACGAGTGTCACCACAATCAAAAAAAGCTCTCATAGGATGTGGATGCTAAGACTAGCTCGGTCCTGGTCGGCTGGAATGACCACTGAAAGCATCTTGTGAAGGAGGTACACTAGACACTGGCGGTGCATAATGCGCAACCTAGGAGTGGCCAGAATACCGCTGAAAGCTGGAAGTGCTGAATGAACAGGACGACTCACATAGCCTCTACCATGACAGGAGCCACTATATGTGCCAGAATATCGAATCCTCTTGGCCTTCCTCTGCTCTCTGTCCCGGCCCCACATACCCTCCAATCTCAGAGTGATCTCCACAACCTGCTAGTATGGGGTATCATCCTTCAAATCTCGAGCCATGCTGAATCTTATACAATGGTTGAGCCCATTGATAAATCGACGGAATCGCTCTCTGACAGTGGAAACTAATGTAGGTGCATATCTGGACAACTCGCTGAACATGACAGCATACTCTGATACGGTCATAGCACCCTGGCGCAACTGCTCAAATTCTACGCACCGTGCATCCCTAAAACTCTGGGGAACAAACTCTCTCATGAACATATCTAAGAACTGAGCCAAGGTAAGTGAAGCTGCCTCGGCCGGCTACCCAACTCATACACTTACCACCATGGATAAGCCGCTCCTTTAAGCTATAACATAGTGAAAACAACACCACTCGGCTGCACAATACCCATAGTACAGAGGATACAGTGGCACTCCTTAAGAAAACCATGTGCATCCTCTAAAGCTAATTCGCTGAAAAAAGGACGGTGGTACTTCTTGTACCTCTCGATCCTGATATGCTCCTCCTCAGATACTGTTTCCCTAACCCCGGGCTGAATGAGAACAAGTGACTGTAATGATATGATCTCTAGGACCTTGTCAATCTGGACTCGCTGCTCTGGGGTACGGGCTGCGGGAGCCTGCAATTCTCCCCTAGCCTGGGATGTGGCAGGAGCAAGTGAAATCAACCTCACTTGAGATAAAGTTCCAAAAATGCTCAAAAACTACGCGAGAGTCTCCCAGAGTGCAGGGGTAGTAACAGGCGTCTCAAGTGACTGCCCTCCAACTGGATCTACTGGTGGCTCCTCTGTAGCTGCTCGGGAAGGTGCTCTGGCTGCAACACGTGCCCGTCATCGACCTCTCACAGTTCTAGCTGGGGGTGCGGGTATCTGATCATCATATCTAGATGTGCGTGTCCTCACCATCTATGAGAGAATAGAATGACAGAGATTTAGAATTTCGAAGTCACCAAATTCGCTCGATAAGGAATAAAAAAAGTGAAACATTTCCTAACAGTTCCATAGCCTCCCGAAGATAAGCGAAAACGTCTCTGTATCGATCCATGAGACTCTACTAAACCTTCTTGTGACTCATAACACCTACGAACATAGAGCTCTAATACAAACTTGTCACGACCCCAATTCCCTTCACATGATGTCGTGATGGCATCCAGTCTCGAAACTAGGTAAGCCTAGCATACATGCAGAATATAACTGAAATATCAAATAAAATCTTAAATACTCAAAAACTATTATAAATCAACTCCGCTTCTCAGCATATACAACTTTCCAAAACCTGATGATAACAAGTCACAAGCTCTATGAATAAGTACTGATCATCCCTATACAACAATGTGTCTATGAAAGGAAAAAAATGAAGTAGACTAGATAGAGAGGGACTCTGAGGCTTGCAGATGCCGGCAAGTATACCTTGAAGCCTGGACTAGTAAGAGGTACCTAGATCTGCACAAAAGATGTGCGGAAGTGTAGCATGAGTACACCATAATGGTACCTAGTAAGTGCTAAGCCTGACCTCTGTAGAGTAGTGACGAGGTTGGTTCAAGGCCCTACTGGAATAAATAAGAAACTTAACGAGTAATTAACAGTGTAATAATAATAACAATGGAAATGAAACAAGTAAGAAATGTACCAAGACTAACTATATTGTACAAAGGCAAATAATGCATCATGAAGTAAAACAAGGAAAATGTTATGCCAAGGAAAACAAAGCAACCAAAAACAAATGAAGTAATAGATAAGTATCAACAAGATTCACTACCGAGGTACCGCCTCGTAGTCTCAAATCACAAAACAATTCACAATCTTTCCTTATATAACCGCGGGAGCCTTGCATTTAACTTTGAAAATCATTTTTCCTGATATAGTTTCCCGCATTTTAGCCCACCATATCACACCACGTGACTTAAAGTAGTTCCCCTACTAGCAACACGCGTATCAAGCCCACCTTATCTCACCACATACATTTCAACCCCAAAACCTTATACCATTGCATGCGTATCAATATCACAATGTATCACAAATCGCACCTTAAGTGCCCAATATCACAACTTGCCAAAAAATCAACAATAATGGTGTTTCACAATAAATAGCCCATGCCTCGACCACAGTGTGCACAAGAGTCTCAACAATAACAATTGAAAGTGAATAACTCAACAGAATAGTATTGTACAACTTAACACTTTGCCTTAATGTGAATCGCGGCCTTTATAACTAAATACCAATTTCAACAACAAGATATTCCAAGAATGACTACTTCAAGTAAAAAAACTCAACGGTTAAATAATGAATAAGAAATAGAAGAAACAATACTTCAACTACACATGTAAGGCAATTAACAAGTAAGATATAAGACAAGTAGAGCATGTGAAGATAGACTAGTAATGATGGTTATAACATGTTAAGGTAACTCAATTAAGGCATTAAAGGAATCTACATAGCTAAAATCGGTAAATTTCCACATTTAGCCCGTGCACGCACTCGTCAACTTGCATACACGGCTTTCACAAATCACAATTATAAAAAACAACACCAACCCTAAGGGGTAATTCCTCCATACAAATTTAGGCAAGACACTTACCTTAAAACACGCTAACTCAATCCACTAGTAGGAATTTACCTTGATTATCCGACTTCGATCAGCTCAAATCAAGCCAAAACAACTTCATACCATAAATATAAACTATAGGAAACTATTTCGAAAAATAAAGTGACGATCTTTACAAAGAAACAAAAAGTCTACTCAAAAAGTCAACATGGGCTCGCGTCTCGGAACCCGACCAAAATTATAAAATCCGAACATCCATTCGATAACGAGTCCAACCATACAAGAATTACTCAAATTCGACCCCAAATCTCCTTTCAAATCCCCAACATTTAAGGTGTTTCACAAAAATTTCTCCAAATTTCCAACTCAAAACACTAATTAAATAATGAAAGCAACAATAGATTTGTGTAATATAGCCAAAACCGAGTTACAATTTCTTACCCCAATGATTTTCGAAAAAACTCTCAAAAAATTGCCACAAACCGAGCTCTCTATGTCCAAAAGTGAAAATGAGATCAAACCCTCGAACTTGCCGATGGTAGGCTATAATTACGTATTTTAGTCGCTTATTGCACTCTAATTCGCTGCTCTTTACTTGTGTTGAGCTTTAATTGCTAGTGTTTGCACTTATTGTGTGTTTTATGCGTTGTAGGAGTGATTCTGAGCAATGTAGATGTTATGGAATGAATTTGAGCTACTTGGAGCTTTGAAGTCTGAGTAAAAGCCCAAGGGATTAAGCCGGGATTGCGTTCGGGGGGTTGAGAACCACTTCTGGTTATCAAAAATCAAGGAAAAATCCGTACTCTGAGAAAAGTCTACAGCCACGGTGCGTGGGGCACCACGGCTATACCAACGCTGCTTGTTGAAAAATTGTCAAACCTCTGAAGATCTCCACTGCTGCCCCACATGGCGCATCGCCTCATGCAGCACGCCTGTGCAATTTTTACAGAGTTAAAATCCTATTTCGGCTAGGAGAAGGTAATTTTGTTTGGGCCCGACCCTACTTGGTATAAATACATGGAAAAACGATATTTAATGGACTTTTGACGCATCTTAGATCTAAGGAGGCTAAGGAGGAGTTGGAGAAGCAAAAGCATAGAGATTTCATCATTCAATCCTCACTCAAGACACGAGTTTGGATCGTTTATGTTCTTCTTTTCTTTAAACATACTTGTGATGAATTTCTCCATGTCTATGGAGTAGTTCCCTTTACGGTTTGATAGATTTGGTGTATTGATATTTTTTTATGGATTATAACTCTAGTTTTATGCATTGAATCGTTTTGGATGATTGAATTGTTGCATCTATATTCACTTATTCATATAATCGAGGGAGGCATAACTTGTGATATCTTTGCATTAATTTTTTTTGGTTGAATTCATTAATTCTTCTTAGTAATCGAAAGAGTCTAGCTGAATTATTGACTAAACCTAGTTAGGACGATAATCGAGAGAGATTCTCCTAAAGACCAATCCACTTCGAATTCTTGCATATCTTCACAGAGCTTAAATTGGTTCATCTTGTGAGGTTGAGACTTAATCGACATAGAAGTTTCTACTAAACATTTGAACTAATAATTGAGTAAATTCGAGAGACTCACTTGAACATTAGGAGTGAATTATCTAGAGATAGATCCCAAACAATTATCTTGCACCTATCCTATCAAAACCCTATTTTCGCCCATTGATAACGTCTTTGCTCATTACTTGTGTCCATTGTCATTAGTCAATAGTTTAGACTCTTGGTTAATTTTAGTTTTAGTCACATAAGTCTCAACTATTAATAATCTTGGATAGCAATCAAGGTAGAAACTACGATAGTATTATTTAACTCCAATCCCCATGGATACAATATTATACTATACTATATTCGACTAGCGAGCATATTTAGGTGTGTGTTCTGAGCTCGTCAGGCCATCAATAGTGTTTGAAATAGTTTGTAGTGCTAATTCAGGAATTTTTCTTTTTCTTTTTAATTTATTTTTCCCTTTAACGGTTAGTTTTCTTTGACTATGCGCAGGCTACAGGTGAAGATTGGTGCATGACTCGATCTTCTGGGAAAGAAGTGCAACCATACAAGCCAGAGATAGAAACACAACTGCGACAGCTAAGGAAGGAAATAAATCTCATCGAGACTTTAGAGAAGGTTGGGCAATCCTCAACCAAAGAAACTATGGCTGGAGACTATGATGATAATGTTGATTTTGTTGCAAGAGAGGCAACCCATCAATGAGAAAAAGCTGCAAAGAATGTTGATGAAGAAGCTAATAGAGATGCATAGACTATTTATGAAGAGGAGAGGGCTCAAAGAATTTCTCAAAATCAACCCTTGGCTGCATCCCAGTTCGGAAATATAGCTCTCGGTCATGGGAGATCACTTGGCGATTATGCTAGACCGATCTACAACCAAGGATTATCAAGTGTGAGACCACCTCCAATTGCAGCTAACAATTTTGAGTTAAAGCAAGGGTTGCTTCAAACCCTTCAAAATTGTACAACCATCTAATGGACTTCTAGGAGATTATGAACACCTTCAATACAATGGTGTGTCACAAGATGCAGTTTACTTAAGGTCATTCCCCTTCACACTCAAAGATCATGCAAAGCTATGGCTTCGAAGCTTGCCCTAGGGATTGATTAGAACATGGGATGAGATGACCAGAAAATTTCTTGATAAATATTTCTCATCAGATAAGATGGGGAAGTTTAGAAGAGAAATCCATAACTTCTTCTAGAATGAGACTGAAACTGTGTTTGAATCATGTGAGAGGTTTAAGGAGATCTCTAGAAAGTGTCAACATAGCGTAATTGAACTCTGGATGCAACTCCAGGAATTTTGGGATGGATTGACACCGGCCTCACGAATACAGCTGGAGGTCCATTGATGCAGAAGACTCTAGAGGAGATAGTCACAATTCTCGATGAGTTGTCTGAAGATGCAAATCAGTGGCCCTGTAAGAATGCTGAAAGAAGAAGATCAACTGGTGTTCACCAAATTGATGCTAATACATCTGTGTAGGTACAACTTGATGTTATGGCCAAAGAAATACGAAAGTTGGCCTTAGCCTCAATACACAATGAGCCTTATGCAGCTTCTGATATATGTGGAAGAGGACACCCTACTCATGAGTGTCAAGCCTCAACTAAGGAAGTGAATGTTGTGGTAAATTACAACTTTAATGCAATAGGTGAAAAACACCCCGGTTTTTCATGGAGTTCACCTGGGGGTACTGCGAATGCATGGCAACAAACAACCCCAGATTTTAGGGACAAAGAGCTCCGGGTTTTGTAAATCATCCGAGGTCGCAGTATCAGCCTAGTTTAGAAGATCTTATGAAGGCTTTCTTGTCAATACAGACGAAAGGCTAGATGCTCATGGAGAAGCCATCAAAGAACTAGAAGTTTATTTTCCGGAACCTGGAAAGACAGGTTGGGCAGCTAGAAACAATATTATCTGAGAGAATTCCAGGTACTCTTCTTGCTTATACAGAGAGAAACCCCAAAGAAACAGTGAATGATGTGATCTTGAGAATTGAAAGATCCCATCCCAGCCCAAAAAATGGGGAACTTGAAAAAGAAAGGGGGAGCAGCTGAAAATTGAAGTTGATAAGAACAAGAAAGGAAAGAAGGGAGATGAGAAAAATAAGAAGGAAGATAATTTGAGAAGGGAGGAACACGAAGAGATCAAGCACATGCCTGCTTCAACTTTCCCCCAAAATCTATATAGAGAAAAGCTGGACAAGCAATTTGTGAGATTTCTGGATATGCTGAAACACGTTAATGCGAACTTACCATTCACAGAAGTGCTCTCACAAATGCCAACTTATGCCAAATTCTTAAAGGAGATCCTAACAAAGAAGAGGAAGATAGAAGAGACCTCATGGGTCAAGCTCACGGAGCATTGTAGTGCAATCTTGCAAAACAGACTCCCACAAAAGTGTGGAGGTCCAAGGAGTTTTACTATACCTTGATCTTTAAGCACTATTAATTTTGATAAGTCTTTATGTGATTCTAGTGCCTCAATTAACTTAATGCCCTTGTCTATTTACAGGAAACTGGAGAATGAGATTCAGAGATAAGGTCAGCACCAATATCTTTGCGGCTGAAAGACCAAACGACTCTGATACTCGAGGGTGAGGAGACTGTGAATTTTGGGATGAATGTAGAAACAACGTGAAAAAGGAGAAACCAGCTGCAAGTGTTGAGTGGAAAGTGAAGAACTCGAAAGGGAAGGATAAAGTAAGTGAAAAAGATAAGTGTGGGGTGTACCCCAAGAAGGCTGAGAAGAAGCTATTTGCATGGATGTGTGCATTAGTTTGGTTGCGTGGAATGGAGCCCGACTTCGACTCAGACCTCGACTAGATAGCCAGGGAAGTTTTCTCTACCTTATGCTTTTTAATTGTGTGTCATGGGGACATGCCACAACTTAAAGTGTAGGTGGGGGATATGTTGTATGTATGTATGTATATTAGTTTTAGTTTCTTTTTGTTAGTTTAGTAGTTAGAGATAGAAAATAATGGGAAAAACCATAAAAATATTAAAATTTCGACTTTCCCGACGATGGATATCATATCGACAGGTTTATTGAGGTACTAAAGTCGAAGGAAGAAGACCTAAAAGATTTTCTTTGTTTGGTAGTATAACAAGTCCCCCTTGGTTTTTTTTCGTGTCGCAGTTCTTTTTCAAGGGTTTTATTTTAGCCGGGTGTAGTTAGTTTTTATTTTTTTAGGAGTAGGAACCCTTGTACTATGATTTGAATGGAAGAAATATCTCTTAGATTTTTTGTACCTTGAGAATAGTAAGTACTTTAGTTGTGACTCCTAGGCTCAGTTTTTGACTCTTGAATAAGGACCTTAAAAAGTGTATGATTTTAACTTTGCTTAACTGTTTTGACTAGAGTGTCATGATGAGTCCGATATTGAGTGAGTTATGTGCCATGTGTATGAGAGCATTTGTGTTATTTTGGCATTGCATTTTATGTATAGAACTTGCCCCCTGTGTTTGCAAAGTGAAATAGTAGTTTTATTCAATCTTGGAAGTGATATAGGCGTTTCTTTGTTGAACCAATTATATGCTTTTACCCACCTAATTGCATATATATTATCTAACCCATTTGATCATGTAATCCTATTTCTTTGGCAACCACATCACGAGCCTTACCCATTTGTTTGAATTTACCATCTATTTGAACCTTGTACCTCTTGTGAGCACTTGAATTTGTTATGAACTTTGTAAAAGTTGAAGTGTGCGGTGGTTGGTTTGGCTTTTCAGTGGAACCATTGAAAAAAGGAGAAAAGTGCAATGTTTTGAAAAGTGAGATCCACTTGACTTGAAAAATAAATAAAAAGAATAAATATATGATTGTGAAAAAATATTCCTTGATAGTGGTAACTCTTGATGTAATTGTTATTAAAGAAGTAGGGAGTTAATGTATATTGATGTGAATGTGGAGTATGGTTTGACATAATTGTGTGGTTTTGAAAAATGAAATGTATGTATTAAAGTGCTTAGGGAGGTGCAACCACTTTTATATGTAAATGTATCTTACCCATACCGCAGCCTACATTACAACCAATTAAAGTCCTACTTGATCCTTGACTGAATAAGCTCAATTAGTAGAGTAGTACACTACGGGCAAGCCTATGGTGCATCTTTTATTGCATATGAATCTTGTTTCTGAGAGTGAGTCTTGAGTTCCTAAATGTTCTTAACTTTTATTGTGTGTGAAAGTACTCTCTATTGTTGTGTGATGACACTTGATTCACGAAGGAAAGGTAATGCTTGACCTCAGTGTTAAGTAAGTGAGCGGGTTATAAATAACGCGTGGTGCTTTTGAGTCAAATTTTGAGGCTAGGATGTTACGGTATTGTACTCCGTCTATTTCAAATATTCTTGTTGTGATGAGTTAGGGAAATTGTTAAAAAGGTCGTGTTCTGTGCTAAGTGTAGTTGGATTGCTAGAGGACGAGCAATGGTTTAAATGTGGGGTGTTGATGGTACGCTATAGTTACGTATTTAATCGCTTATTGCTCTTTAATTCAATTCTCTTTACTTGTGTTGAGATTTAATTTCTAGTGTTTTGCACGTATTATGTGTTTTATGCCTTGTAGGAGTGATTCCAAGCTATGTAGAACCAATTCTAGTTATAAAAATCAAAAAGAAAAATCCTTACTCTGAGAAAAGTCTAAAGCCACGGCTCGTGGGGCGCCGTAGCTGTACAAAAGCTGCATGTTGAAACATCGTCAAGCCTTTGAAGATCTCCTTTGCTAGCCTCGCGCCTGTGCAATTTTTACAGAGTGAAAATCTTATTTCGGCTAGAAGAAGGTGTTTTCATCTCGGCCCGACCCTACTTGGTATAAATACATGGAAAAATGTTACTTTATGGACTTTTAACGCACCTTAAACCTAAGGAGGAGTTGGAGAAGCAAAAGTACAAGGATTTCATCATTCAATCCTCACTCAAGACACGAGTTTAGATCGTTTTATGTTCTTCTTTGCTTTAAACATATTTGTGATGAATATTTCCATGTCTATGGAGTAGTTCCCTTTAGGGTTTGATGGATTTGGTGTATTGATATTTTTTTGTGGATTATAACTCTAGTTTTATGTATTGAATCATTTTAGATGATTTAATTGTTGAATCTATATTCACTTATTCATGTAGTTGAGAGAGGCATAGCTTGTGATATATTTACATTATTTTGTTGGTTGAATCATTAATTCTTCTTAGTAATCAGAAGAGGCTAGTTGAATTGTTGATTAAACCTAGTTAGGACGATAATCGACAAAGGTTCTCCTAAAGACCAATCCACTACGAATTCTTGCATATCTTCAAAGAGCTTAAATTGGTTCATCTTGTGAGGTTGAGACTTAATCGACAGAGGAATTTCTACTAAATATTTGAACTAATAATTGAGTGAATTCGAGAGACTCACTTGAACATTAGAAGTGGATTATCTAGAGTTAGATCCCAAACAATTATCTTGCACCTATCCTATCAAAACCATGTTTTCTCCCATTGATAACCTTCTTTGCTCATTACTTATGTCTATTGTCATTAGTCATTAGTTTAGACTCTTTGTTAATTTTAGTTTTAGTCACATAAATCTCAATTATTGATCATCTTGGACAGCAATCAAGCTAAAAACTATGATAATACTATTAAACTTCAATCCATGTGGATACTATATAGTATTCGACAGGCACCGGAGACTCTTGTTGTTATCCACGCACTTCAGGAGACTTTAGCATAGTTCCTAAGCATGTTTGGTACATTGGCTCTGGCGGGATTGTTCTCTGTTGCACCAAATGCTTCGCAGATTGAGGGAGGAGCTCAAATTTCCACCACCCGTACTTCAGAGCAGCGGGCTCACATTAGTAAGGTTCTGGATGTGGTGCCGATATAGCCTGTTATTTCGGTTCAGCCTGAGGTCAGGCCAGGGGCATCAAATGAGGAGAAAAAGAGTCTTGGTACAGCTACAATTTGTGATTCAGATGCTCTACCGGTATAGAGAGTTCGTTATGTGTCGAGATCTTTTTTTGTCGAATTGAACTAGTGGAAGGTTTTGGTGGGTACGATGTGTATTCTATTTGTGATTTAGAGTTGAGGCTGAGACCCTCGCGTTTTCATGTGGTTTGATATTTTTGAACCAGGCTGCGTGTCGCGGTGGAGTTATATTAGGATGAGATCCTTGTGATTAGTTCATATGTTTTGATTCTTCCTTGTGGGATTGATCCATAGTATGGTACTGATAGAGAGTTGTGCCTATCGGGCTCGTCTAATAATTCTCTCATGTGTTTCTCTTTTCATATTTAGTCATATTCGCTTTATGCTTACTGGATTTTAGCTTGTGAGGTGTATGCCCAGGTGGCGTTGGGTGTGACATGTTGATTTGAGTGGATGATCATGAGATCTTCACGTTTATTGCATCGTTATCAGTGTTGTGAAGCTTTGGAACGGGGTTCTAGCTGATATGAGGCTAATTGCCAGTGCTGGATTTTATTATGGGCAGCTATAGTGGTCAGAGATGTTGTTAGGGCATATGTGTGATGTGTTCGTATGGTTGTACCTTGTAGGTATAGGTATGAGTTGTTGAAGCTGGTTGAGGCTGATACGTGTGTTGATGTGGAAATTGGGTCTTTGGGAAATGATCGTATGGTGAAAAATTTGGTTCTAAGGTTTATCAGTATGGGTAGGAGGAAACATCTTCAGTTGAGATGGTGCTGTCAGGCTTATGTGGTTTGGGGTAACATGGGGTCACCCCACGAGTATATGTATGGTGAGTTCATTCAGTGATTTCATGGCTTCGGACCGGTTGTAGGCACGTTCAAGGACAAACATTTGTTTAAGAGGGGGAGAATGTAACGACCTGACTAGCCGTTTTGAGAATTAGCATCTCGTTTGGTGGCTTAAGGTCTCCAGCAACTTCGTATTATGTATTATGACTTGCGTGTGTGGTCGAGTTTGATTTTTGGACGAGTAAAAATTGATTTGGAGGGATGATTATTGTTTTAGAAGCTTGAGTGAAAAGAATTGATCGGAGTTTGACTTTTGTGTCTGAAATGGTGTTTTGATGATTCCAATAGCTTCATATGGTGATTTTGGACTTAGGATTGTGACCTAATTTGGATTTGGAGGTCCGTAGGTTAATTTGGTGCATCTTGGCGAAAATTGGAAAGCTCAAGGTTTGGAAGGTTGAGAGGGTTGACTGGGAGTTGACTTTGTTGATATCAGGTTTGGATTTCATTTCCGGGAATTTGTATAGCTCCTTTGTATCATTTGGAATTTGCATGCAAAATATGACGTCATTCCAGGTTGATTTGAAATGATTCAGCGCAAGTTATAGAAGTTGAAAGTCTATTAAGTCCGATTTGAGGCGTGAATCATAGATATGATGTTGTTTGATGTGTTTTGAGGCCTCGAGTAAGTCTGTGTTATGTTATGGAACTTGTCAGAATGTTCTAACGGGGTCCTAGGGGCCCCGTGTGTGTTTCATACGGGCTTCAGATCATTTGGATTTTGTTGAGAGAAGCTGGTTTGGGCAGGGGTCTGGTGTGGTCGCACCTGCGGCCCAGTGAGCGTAGGTGCATTGCTCGCATGTGCAAAGGAAAGGAGCATAGAAGCATAAGCAGCGCTGGACGAGGAAGACCACATAAGCGGATGTCTGGGCGTATCTGCACAGCCGCAGAAGCGGAACATTGAGCGCAGAAGCGCATTTATGGTTGCAGAAGCGACATAGGCTCAGGTAAGGTAATTCCGCAGAAGCGGATTATTGGCTTCAGAATCGCACGTTGAAGAAGTGGCCTGCTGGCCGCAAAAGCAGGATTTTCTAGACAGATGGTATTTATGTCGAGGGTTTGTTATTTTCATCACTTTTTGAGTTAGAGACCTCGCATTTGAGCGATTTTTGAGGGGTTCTTCACGTGTTGGATTGGAATAAGTGTTCTTTACCGGGATTTGATTATATTTAGTAATTCCATCTTTGTTTTTAACATTAAATTAGTGATTCGAATGGCAGAAAAATGGGAATTTTTGTGAAAACTTTCAAAAATGTAAAATGATGATTGAAGGACGATTTGATGTCGGAATTGGATAATTTTGGTGTGGTTGGATTCGTATCGGGAATGGGTGTTTGGATTTTGTTAATTTTATCGAGTTTTGAGGTGCGGGACCGAGGTTGGCTTTTTGGGTTGACTTTTTAGTTTTCATTAAAGATCGTAGCTCTATTATCTGGAATTGTTTCCTATGGTTTTTATTTACGATAATAAGTTATTTTAGCTAGATTTGAACCGTCCGTAGATTTTTTCACTTGAGAAGGTCATTTTAGAGTATCGATTTATATTCTTTGAGGTAAGTATCTTGCCTAACTTTGTGTGGGGGAACTACCCCTTAGAATTTGAGTCGTTTGTGTTATTTGTGTCATGTGAAAGTCGTGTACGCGAGGTGACGAGTACGTACTCGGGCTTATATGTGTAAAATTGATCGATTTAGATTCTTAGGCCTCTTTCATGTATTAATTTGGAATTTTTTAGCACATGTTGTATCTTTTTATTCGCTGTGTGTGCTATCACATGCTTTATTTGAAGTTGTCGTTATATGTCAGATCCTTTACTTGTCGATTTTGCTCTTATATGCTTTATTTGAAGTCGTTACCACTTTAACCATTATATGATTTCTTTTATTGTTGAGTTGCTCTTAGTTGAATCATCCCTATGTTTCCAGGTTATTCTCATGCATTTAGACGTAGAACTAGTTCATTCCATATCATTCATTGTTAGCCTAATTCAAACACTAAAATCTGAAGTTTGCCATTTCGTGGAGATACTTTCACTATTGAGCTTACCCTTAAACAATTAATTGGAATTGAGGTTATCGAAAGTTATTAATCTATTTTAATTTAAGTTGTGTTAAAAGGGGTTTTTGTTCCTTGTTGAGTTACTTACTCGTTCATTTTATTCTTTTTGAGATTTTATACATATTGTGTTTAAGTCTTGGGCTATTTGTTGTAGAAATATTGATATTGTTGGATATTTGGAAAGGTTGTGGCTTATGGGCACTTGTGTTACGAGTTGATACATCGTGTTGTTGTGATCTTAGAATTTATGAATTTGTTGTGTGGTTTTGGTTGTTGTTATGCAGAGCATAAGGGTGAAATTTCACCGTTGTTTTTATGAGGAGTATAAGGGTGGCATATCACCGTTGTTATTATGTAGGGCATAAGGATGGCATCTCATTGTTGTTGAATGTACAGACTGATAAGGGTGGTTATTGTGTTATTGTCCGAGCGGAGTGATAAGGGTGGGTATTATACAGATTGATATGGGTGGCTAGAGAGATAAGGGTGGCTAATGATATTGTCCGGGCGGAGTGATACAGGTGGCTATCGGAGAGGTAAGGGAGGCAATGTCAACGATGATATGTGATGGCTCAGGGACATTGTGTTGGTGATTTTCGTGTGATGTTGTGCTTTCCCTTCTGTATGTCATACACTTTGCATGGATTTTTTTGTTTCTTCAAAGAGCTACTCGATGTTTTTGAGATTACTTGTTGACTTGGGATGTAGTAGTACACTCGCACAAGCATACACTGTAACATGCCACTTATACTAGCTCATGAGTATGAAAGTTGACATTTATTAATCGTGCACATGCGTTCTTGTATTATCTATTTCCATGTTGATTGTGAGCATGTGATCATGCCGGGGGATTGTTATTGTGAGAATGTGACCATGCAGGGAGAATTGTTATTGTGAGCATGTGACCATGCTGTACGGATTGTGATTGTGAGCCTGTGACTGTCACGCCTCCTTTTTCCCGAGGGAGATAAGGGAGTTTTTCCAATTTAAGTGACATTATTCGAAATGGGATTATTTATTTAATTTCATAGTCGCCACTTGGGATAATTTATGGTGTCCCAATTCACCGATTTATTTGAAATCCCAAATCGAGGAAATTTAACTCTGTTTAAAAAGTCTGCGAAACCAGAAGACCGGGTAAGGAATTTTGTTAACCCGGGAGAAGGTGTTAGGCACTTCCAAGTTCCGTGGTTTTAGCACGGTCTCTCAATGATTTATTCTTGGCTTATTTTATCTGATTACTCATTTTAGGACCTATGTTTATTTTAGCTTATACCGCTTTTAATTACTTGATTATTTAGGGATTATTTTAAGACGAGTTACGTGTACGTATACCTGTTTAGTTTGATGTGTCAAGAATCATGTCACGCGTACGTGTACACAATTCACGACATTTAGTTTATTTAACAAAAAAATAGTCAAAGTCGCGTGAACGCGTACTTGAATTCATTTGAAAGAATCGGAGTCACGTCATGCGAACATGTATGCAATTACGATATTAGTTTTAAAACTGCGCCTAAAAGCATTTTTACAAGTGTTTGATTAAGCCATTTTTATTTACTAAGAACGTTTGACCATAGTCACGCGAACGCGTACCTTGGTTTGTTTTTGGCATCACAACTATGTCACGCGTACGTGTACATAATTGTAATAATTAGTTCAATTATGAGTACGTAAATTTATGCTTATGTCTCTAAGCTAAATACCCTATATCGTGTAACTAGGTGTGAAGGTTCAACATTATGTGATATATTTGTTTGAATCAAATGGGGGAAGCCTATGTATTAACTGCCAAACAAGCCCAGATTTAAGAGTTTGAGGCCTGATAAAGGCTGAGTCCAAATGAACTCTAGCCCAAGACATGTATTATCTGTTATTGGGTCTAGCTAATGCATTCAATTTGAAAAGAATTTGAGCCTGACCGAGTCTAAGGGATTTTGTCCCAATGCATGTTATAGAGCGGCTAAATGAATTTGATCCAATAGGATCTGGGTCTGGTACGACTGAGTCCAAGTGACTCTGGCCCAAATGCATATTTTTATTAACAGCTGAATGTAATTAATCAAAAGAGAATTTGGGCCTGGTTATAATGAGTCTAAACGGCTCTGGCCCAATACGCATTTGTTTGAACGAGTTTGAGACTAAAATTTGTAATAACGATTGTAAAATTTCACTTATATGTTATCTATCTTTTAAAACAGGAAGCTAAAGGGGTTTGGGACACAAGTAAAGTAAATCAAAAATCCGGTTAAACTTGATAATTTTCCTATTGATTTCCTAAGTCTTCTATTTCTTATATTAACTTGTGTTAAAGTGATAAGTTTAAAAACTCATTGTGTATTTAAAACCTTAAAGAATAAATGCCTTTGATCGGGTTATCAATTTGATTTATTAGTCAAAACTTAGAGTACAATCTCATAGACCTAATTAATGGGCCTGAAAATGTTCCCTGATTGCTGTTAAGTTTGCTCGTAAAACCCAACTTTTCATAATTTTGAAAACTAATAGAATCAGAATTACTATATTTAATTGTTTTAAACGATACGGTAAAGCTACTAATTAAACTAGCGCATTGCATAAGAGGATATAAAAAGAAAACTAAATTATTACATCTTGCTTAACTGGACAGTGATAACAAATCTATAAATTTTCTAAAAATTCTTTATGTTGATACTATTACACACGAACATACATATCTTATAAATGTATGAAGCTTTAAATAGATTTTTTCGCATTTTTTGAGCACTTTAACCTAAAGCTAGTATAACTTGAATGACTTAAACAGTGTAAATGACTGAACCTAACATGAATTTACACACAACTCTCAACCAAACAGCTTCAAACAACATGATGCAGTATTCAAACAAAAATACAAATTCTTGACAACCAGCAAATAATAGTCATGATACAGCAAGATGAAACTTTACATTGCTAAGAAAATACTTTGATAGTAGCAAGAAAAAACAAACCAATAAAGAAAATATGCCTCTGAAACTTGAGTAACAACAAGCAGGAAACCAAATAGAATACCCAAGATCTTAGTCCCAACTTGACAAAACCAATAGGAAAGCAATCTAATTTTTTGTTTTTGTTTTCTGAAACACCAATACTAGTTTTCAGAAGTTTGGAAAATGGAAAGGTAAAGAACTTAAAAGTAGTATAAACTTGGTAATTTTAAGAAAATTTTCTGTGTATGTGTATTTGTGTGCTCCGGTGTGCGTATGTAAGTGAATATTAGTCTGTCTCTATAATGAAAAATGAGGAGTGTTTATATGGAGTAAAAAAGAGTGAAAGGGATAAGGAATTGGGGCCAAAAAGGAATCTATAAGCATCCCTAAAATCAGGGAAAAAATATCTTTTTCTCAACAGAAATGGACAGCTGTCCAATTTCTAGTACCCTCTTATCTCAGAAAATGGACAATTGTCCAATTTCTAGATATTTGGGATATTATCCCTATCCTTCCTACTCAGCATTGGGACAGGTGTCCCATATTCTAGAAATTTCTAACATTTTGTGGAAAATTTCAGAATTAAGGTTTCAAAAATTGTCCTTTAAGGGCCTTGGAATTCCTCATAACCAGACTGGTTCTAGGCCTAAGTCATGTGACTCTTGGCCTAAGGAACTTGTGCTCTTAAGCTTTTAACAAAGCTATGGGCCTGTCTAGCAGATAGACCCAATTTATGAGCCAAGTGGAACAAGCCACTTCAATGATGCCCAGTTCTTAAACAACTACTAAATGAAAAAATATGATTAATAATAAAATAAAAGAAAAATAAACAAACAAAACAGTAATACTTTTAAAAAAATAAACATAAAATTAATAAAGGTAAAACATATAATAATGATCAAAATAAATGCAAACAGTAAAGCAAAAAGGAAAAAAGAAGTTAAACCCTAAATTGATTTCACTTTTTTTCTAACTAAGTCCGTTTAATTAATTAATTAATTAATTAATTAAAGCAAAATAACGGACAATAATAAAAAAACAGTAACAACTAAAAGTAAACACAAAATATAACAATGAATCACCTAATAATAGAAAAATTAAGGAAAATAATAGAAAATATACCTAAGAACTTGTAAAAAAAAGAAATCTAGCCGCTAAAAATCCTCATGCCAATACACCCATCTGGGACCTGAGATCCCTGATGGGAGATACTGGCAGGAGGATTATTATACAAACTAGGTTGGATTTTAGGGTTTTGGAAATCTCATATCTAAGATCTAGAGTTTTCAAAAGGGTATTTTTAGGATCTATGGGTAGATTGGGGTTCTAGGGGGTGTGGTGGTTGTCTGGTAAGAGTTTAGGTAAGTTTAGTGTTTTGCCGCTGCCATAGGCGATTTCTGGCGGCGACTCTACGGTTTCCAGGTTTTTAGATCTAAGATATGTTATATTTTGTAGGGTTTTTGGAGATTTGGTTGGTAGGGTGAGGTGCAGGGAGGTGAGGAGAGTGTATGGGGTGAAATTGAAGGATTTTGGAGTTCCACCGTCGCCGTAGGCGATTTTCAACGGCGGGGCTAGGACGGAGCTAAGGTTTCTGGCTCTTTTAGGTGTAAGATTTGCTATTTTTTTTCATGGGGTTTTTGCGCTGAGGATTTGTGAGATAAGGTTTAGGAAGAGTCGGGGAGATAATGGGGTGGATTTGGGGTGATTTTAGGTTTTGCCGCTGCTAAAGGCGATTTCTGGCGGCGGCTTGGGCGGAGGGTATTAGGGTGGCTAGGGTTTGGGGCGGCTGAGAGAGAGAGATGTGAGTGTAACGACCCACCGGTTGTTTTGAGTTATAGCACGTCGTTCGGCAGTATGGGGCCATGAGCAGCGTCATTTTAGGTATTATGACTCGTGCGCGTGATCAGAATTGAATTCTGGGATGTTCGGAGTTGATTTGGAAAGAAAATTCTCATTTCGGAAGGTTTAAGTTGGAAGAATTGACTTAAGTGTGATTTTTGAGTAAGCGACCTCGGAACCGAGATTTGAAGGTTCTAACAGGTTCGCATGATGATTTTGGACATGGGTGTATGTTCGGATCGGGTTTTGGATGACCCGGGAGCGTTTTGGCGCTTATTGTGGAAGTTAGCATTTTTGAAAGAATTTCATAAATTTGGGTTAAAGTGATTTCAATATTATCGATGTCTGTTTGGGATTCCGAGTCTGGGAATAGCTCCGTTTTGTGATTCTGGTATTGGGAGCGCGTCCGGAAATGGATTCGGAGATCCCTAGGTCATTTTGGAGTCGTTTGGCGAAAGTTAAAGATTGAAGGGTTTTCAAGAAGTTTGACCAGAAGTTGACCTTTTGATATCGGGGTCGGATTTCGATTTCGGAAGTTGGAGTAGGTTCGTAATGTCAAATGTGACTTGTGTGCAAAATTTGGGATCATCGGATGTGATTTGATACGTTTCAGCATCGAATGAGGAAGTTGGAGTTTGAAAGTTCATAAATCTCGAATTGGAGCGATTCATGGTTTTGGTGTTGTTTGATGCGATTTGAAGGCTCGAATAGGTTCGTAATGTGTTTTGAAATTTATTTAACTGATTGAACGGGGTCTCAGGGGCCTGGGGTGGATTCCTGGTGGTTAACGGATCGGATTGGAGTTGGGGGATAGAGCTGAAGCTTGTTGCCATCTGGTGTAACCGCACCTGCAAGGTCTTGTCCACAGGTGCGGAGCCGCAGAAGCAGCCTTGGTGCCGCAGAAGCAGCCTTGGTGCCGCAGAAGCGGAAGTGGCTGGGCTAGGACGGGACCGCAGATGCAGTCATTTTTCCGCAGAAGCAGGACCGCACCCGCGGAAGGAGAAGAGCAGAAGAGGAATAAGGGGGCCTAGTGAAGGACCGCAGATGCGGTTGTGGGGTCGCACCTGCGGAGCCGCAAAAGCGGTCAAGTGACCGTAGGTGCAGAAAGGCTAGAGGTAGTGTGTTCTTTAAAAATTGGGGTTTTGCCATTTTTCACCCATTTTTACTTTGTTTGGGCGATTCTGGAGCCTTTGCAGAGAGGGGATTTCATCATTTATTACGAGGTAAGTAATTCCCGCAAGTATTAAGTTAAATACATGATTATATATGGATTTGAACATGGAAATAGTGGAAATTGTGAGTTTTTGGTAGATGACCTAGAAATTGATATTTTTGGATTTTGACCACGAAATTGGACATGGGATTTGGAATAAATTATATATTTGAGTTCGTGAGGTTATGGGTAAGCTTTATCTTCGAAAAGTTTCGGAATCCGGGCACGTGGGCCCGAGAGGGGATTTTTATCGACTTTGCGATTAGGGTTAGGAATTGTTATAAATTGAATTGTTATGAGTAATTGAGTATACATTTATGAGTTTGCATGATTATTGACTAGTTTTGGAGCATCGAGCATCGAATTGACTGTCGGGAGGGCTTGGACGCCGGTTATGGAACTTCGGAGCGAGGTAAGTCTCCTTTCTAACCTTGTAAGAGGGAATTGTCCCCANGGGGGGGGGGGGGGCTACATACACACGAGGTGATGAGAGTCCGTCCATAGTTACTAAAATGCTTAAGTCCGGGTAGTCTAGGATCCAAAATCATGCTTACTTGCCGTACTTGTAACTTTATTGTCAATTCAAAAATGTTTAAATCATATCGAACTTGGAAAATGAATTTAAAAATTAAACATTATTTTCCTAACCGTTAAAGGAGAAATTTGTAAATTTCCTGCGCAATTGTTTTCATGATGAAGTCTTGATTGACTGTCTGAAGGTGTGTATCTATGAGTACCTGCATCGCATGATGATTCGCGAGCCGGGTAACTCTTTATTTATACGTAACAGCTTCGCAATTATATTCCGCGAGCAGGGTGATCCTTTCCACTACTCTCATGGGAGCGGGACGTTCACATCAGTAGGTTAATAGATGCATCTATGGTTCGTGTCGTTCGACCCTTTGGCAGTGCCTATTTTATTATTTTGTTGAATCGTGTCGTACGTCCTCGGCATGTTTTGCGTATGCTTGTATTGCTGCTTGGAAAATTTATGAGTAATGATATTTCTTCCTTGTCCATAGATGAATTGTTAAATGATGAAATATGAACTTTTGGTAAATATCTTATTATTAAAGGAATTGTTTACCTGCTTCCTGTTTATCGAGTTTGAAATTTCCTTATAAAATTCATACTTGTGCACATTTTGGTACTTCAATATTTGGATCACTAGTAAGTGTCGAAGCCGACCTCTCTCTATTGGTAAAAAAAGAGTTTCACACGTAAGCTTGATCTTGACAACTCAGCTAGTTATGTGGACACAGGAGAATGCGACAACTGGATGTGATTCTTTGAAGAGGTATGGTACAAAGAGGCACGATTCAATAAACCCTCGAGCTCATCAGCCACGGGAAACTCAACCTGATCAAGACAGGTAAGAGACACGGTCAAAATGAATCTGGACAAAGTTATGGGCAGATTCAAGAACCCACAATTGATTACTCGTACGTTATGTAACCGTACCTCAATTATCGTTATCCTTTGTAACGCCCCATTAATGTCATAATTAGTCATTAATGGGCAATCATAGCAAGAATTGTGCGTTATATCAAGGAATCTCCTATATAAGGGAGGGGAATACAGCTTGTAAAGGCATCTGATTCTCAAATACAATCTACTTAGCTTTTCTATATTTCTGCAATATTATCTATTACTCATTTATCTCTATTTCCTTGATTATCAGTAGCCCGTGTTCATCCTAGAAATAGGTTTAGTCAAAGGACCGCGAAAAATCGACCGTGGCCGCGAAGCAGATTCCAGTGAGCTATTATTACAGCCTTTTGACTTCGCGGACCGCGAAAAGGAGACCGCGGCCGCGAAGTCAATTCCAGTAAGCTTCTGTTTCTATACTCTGCCAAATTTCCTGCAAAATCATCATACACATCCAAAAACCAGTTAATGTAAAAGTGAAACCTATTCTACCAAGAAAAACAAATAAATGAAAGTAAAGACACATGGGTTGCCTCCCAAGAAGCGCCTGATTTAACGTCGCGACACGACACATTTTACCGGGATCATTTGAGATGAAGAAGTGCCACCACGTGGCTGTCATCAACTTTGCCAAGATAGTGTTTTACCCGGTGACCATTTACTCTGAAGACTTCACCACTTTTGTTCTTAAGGTCAAGAGCCCCAAATGGAGTAACAAATACCACTTCAAAAGACCCACTCCACTTTGACTTGAGTTTTCCGGGAAATAGCCTCAACCGAGTTGAACAATAAGACCAAATCACCAACCTTGAACTCTTTACCTCGAGCATATTTGTCATGTAGGTACTTCATTTTGTCCTTATACAAGGACGAACTGGAGTACGCATGGAATCTAAACTCATCCAACTCATTCAATTGCTCCACCCGAAGATTTGCAGCTACATCCCATTCCAAGTTCAACTTTTTCAAGGCCCACATAGCCTTGTGTTCCAATTCCACCGGAAGGTGGCATGCTTTTCCAAAGACCAAGTGATATGGGGACATCCCAATTGGTGTCTTGTAGGCGGTCCGGTAAGCCCAAAGAGCATCATCTAGTTTCTTAGCCCAGTCGGTCCTATTGGCATTGACCGTTTTGGATAATATGCTCTTTATCTCTCTGTTAGACACTTCAACTTGGCCACTAGCCTGAGGGTGGTACGGGGTAGTGACTTTATGATTGACCCCATACTTGGAAAGCAAGGAGTCAAAGGCTTTGTTGCAAAAATGTGACCCCCCGTCACTGATGATGGCTCGTGGAGTTCCAAACCTAGTAAAGATATTCTTCTTTAGAAAGGCTATCACACTCCGTGACTCATTGTTTGGTAAGGCTATGGCCTCCCCCCATTTTGACACATAATCAACCGCAACCAAGATGTACGTGTTCCCACATGAACTCACGAATGGCCCCATGAAGTCGATGCCCCAAACATCAAAGATATCTACCTCAAGAATCGAATTTAAAGGCATCTCATCCTTCTTGGAAATTCCCCCGGCTCTTTGGCATTCATCACACCTCTTCACTAGGTCACTAGCATCCTTATACAAAGTGGGCCAAAAGAACCCACAACTAAGCACTTTAGAAGCAGTTCTCACCCCTCCGTGATGACCACCATACGGTGAGGAGTGGCAAGACTCAAGGATAGCTAGTTGCTCTTCCTTCGGTACACATCTCCGGATCACCCTATCGGTGAAAATCTTGAATAAATAAGGCTCGTCCCAATAGAAATCCAAGCTATCCCTTTGAAGCTTATTCCTTTGGTTAGAAGAGAGCTCACAAGGGACAACTCCGGTGACGAGGAAATTAGCAATATCCGCGAACCATGGAATTTCTCTCATTGACATTGAGAGGAGTTGTTCATCCGGAAAACTATCATTGATCTCAAGTCCGTCACAAGGACGTCCTTGCTCCTCCAACCGGGACAAATGATCGGCTACTTGATTCTCACTCCCTCTTCGGTCCACGATCTCTAAATCAAACTCTTGTAATAGCAAAACCCATCTCATAAGTCTTGCCTTGGAATCCTTCTTGGTCATGAGGTACCGGAGTGCTGCATGGTCAGTGTGAACTATGACTTTGGCACCCATCAAATAAGCGCGACATTTTTCCATGGCAAAGACTATAGCTAGAAGCTCCTTCTCTGTGACTGTGTACTTCAATTGAGCAGAATTCATTATCTTGTTGGCATAGTAGATTGGATGAAACACTTTGTTCACCCTTTGCCTAAGCACAACACCCACAACAACATCGCTTGCATCACACATAAGCTCAAATGGTGCACTCCAATTCGGCACCGTGATAATGGGAGTGGTAGTGAGCTTGTGTTTTAAGAGCTCAAAAGCTTGCATATAATGCTCATCAAAACTGAATTTAGCATCCTTCTCTAACAGCTTGCATAATGGATTCACCACCTTAGAGAAATCTTTGATAAACCGCCGGTAAAAACCGGCATGGCCAAGAAAGCTACGGACTCCTCTCACTGAAATAGGTGGTGGCAATTTTGAAATAACCTCGATCTTTGCCTTATCAACCTCAATGCCATTCTTTGAAATCTTATGGCCCAAAACAATTCCTTCATCCACCATAAAGTGGTATTTTTCCCAATTCAAGACCAAATTCGTTTCTTCACACCGAGCAAGGACTCTATCAAGATGACTCAAGCATTCGTCGAAAGAATCCCCGAAGACACTAAAGTCGTCCATAAATACTTCAAGAAAGTCCTCCACCATGTTGGTGAAGATTGCCATCATACATCTTTGGAAAGTGGTTGGGGCATTACAGAGTCCGAATGGCATGCGAGCAAAGGCAAAAGTGCCATGGGCAAGTGAAGGTAGTCTTCTCTTGATCCTCCGGGGCTATCAAAATCTTATTATATCCAAAATACCCGTCAAGGAAACAATAAAAGGCCCGACCTGCGAGCCTATCCAACATTTGATCCAAGAATGGTAAAGGAAAATGGTCTTTGTAGGTTACCATGTTGAGCTTGCGGTAGTCCATCCACACCCTCCATCCGGTAACCGTTCTTGTAGGAATGAGCTCATTTTTATCCTTTTTTATCACTATCATTCCACCCTTTTTCGGAACGCATTGGACCGGAGAAGTCCAAGCACTATCCGAAATTGGATAGACCACACCCGCATCAAGCCATTTTATGATCTCCTTTTTCACCACATCTTGCATAGCTTCATTGAGTCTTCTTTGATGTTCAACAGAGGGTTTGGATCCATCCTCCAATATGATCTTATGCATGCAAAAGGCGGGGTTAATACCCCGAATATCAGCCAAGGTCCAACCGATTGCTTTCTTCCTCCTCCTTAGCACTTTTAAAGTTGAGTCAACCTGCAATTGGGTTAGGCAAGAGGAAAGAATAACTGGTAAAGTACAAGAGGGACCAAGTATTCATACCTGAGGTGGGAAGGAAGTGGCTTTAACTCCAGATTCAGAGGTTCTTCAATAGATGGATTTATTGGTGGGGTCTTCCTGTTCTCCAAGTCCAGTGACAATTTTCTAGGAGCATAAGAATAATACCCCATGCCTTGAAGGGCATGGGTGCTCTTAAGCACACCATCCACCACTGAGTCCTCGTGATTCAACAAGGCCAACTCCACAGGATCATCAACATGGATCACAACACTGGCATCGTTAATAATAACCTCGGACACGAGGTCCATAAAAGATCAAACTTCAGTTCTGTTGGGATACTTCATAGATTTGTACACATGGAAGACCACTTTTTTATCACCAACTCTGAATGTAAGTTCCCCAGCTTCAACATCGACCAAGGCCTTCCCGGTGACAAGGAAAGGCCTCCCCAAGATAATAGGGACCTCAAAATCAACCTCACAGTCGAGGATAACAAAATCTGCTGGCAATATGAATTTGTCCACTCTCACTAAGACATCATTAATAATACCTAGGGGCCTCTTCATTGATCTATCCGCCATTTGCAAATGCATAGAGGTCGCCCTAAGTTGTCCGATCCCCAAAGTCTTGAACACAGAATATGGCATCAAATTTATCCTTTCTCCAAGATCACATAGGGTTTTTGCAAAGTCTGCACTCCCGATTGTGCAAGGAATAGTGAAGGCACCCGGATCTTCAAGTTTTGGTGCCATGGAGTGAACAATAGCACTCACTTGGTGAGTCATATTAATGGTCTCACACTCCATGGATCGTTTTTTAGTCACCAAGTCCTTCATAAACTTAGCGTAACCTGGCATTTGCTCCAAGGCCTCAACCAAGGGAACACTTATGGTAAGACTCTTCATCATTTCAAAGAACTTTTTAAATTGGGTCTCTTGCTTCTGTTTTTCCAATCTCTGAGAATAGGGAGGAGGTGGCCTAGGCAATGGTGCCTTTGGGGCCACCGGTTCCGGCATGTCAATTATGTGCTCCCTAGACGGGTTCACATTTCTACCCAAATCTTCCCCATTGTCATGAATGTCAATTCTTACCTCACCTTCAATTGGCTCATCCATTTCTTGTTCCACATCAACTGGTAGCTCATCTTGGGGTACAACTTCATCATCAACAACAACCTTCTTTTGCCCCGAAGTACTTGCTTCACCACCTTTTCCACTTCGAGTATTTACCGCCATAGCATGACCGTTGTTGTTGTTGTTCCCACCCTTGGGGTTCACTACCGTATCACTCGGTAGTGCACCCTTCGGGCGTGTGTTTAAGGCATGTGAAATCTGACCCATTTGTACTTCAAGATTTCGGATAGAAGTAGTGTGAGAGGATATCTGGGCATCGGATTCTGCATTTCTCTCCATAATATGTTTGAACATGTTTTATATCCGACCCATTTCCAAGCTTGAAGAACTTTTCCCATGAGATTGATATGGATGGGGGTTGCTTGGTTGTTGGTACATCGGGGGCCTTTGAAAACCCGACCCCCGACTACCTTCGCCTCCCCAATTTTTGTTGTTATTTCTTCCATTCCAATTCCCTTAATTGTTGTTCCCCCATTGTCGATCATTATTGTTGTTCCATTGATGATCATTGGTATTGCTCCAATTTCTAGCATTGTTATTGTTCCTGTTATCGTGGCCTTTGGTTCCCCCAGTTTTGCGTATTACCTTGCCCTTGGTATTTGTTTGCATACATAACATCCTCATCTTGGTCATTATAACTTTCATCTTGTTCATGACCACTCGGCCCTTGATCACCATGGTTTTGCCTAACATTCCCCCGAGGTTTCCTTTGGTTTCCTTGCATATGAACTCCTTCCATAGCATTTACTTGCTTCGGCCCTTGCAATTGTTGGAGTTGAGCTTTAGCAAGTTGGTTCATGGTTGTTGTGATCCAAGAAATTGCTTGCCCTTGTTCTTGGAGTTCCTTGTGGAGGCTATTCACACCGGTTTCCCCTTGAGGAACATTTTCTCTACTTTGCCAAGCCGAAGATGTGTCGGCCATTTCATCAAGAATTTCACATGCCTCCGGGTATGTCAACTTCATAAAATTACCACCGGCCAATTGGTTGACCACACATTGATTTACCGTGTTGATTCCCCAGTAGAATATTTGTTGTATCATAGCCTCGGTCATGTCATTATTAGGACACTCCTTGACCATGGTTCTATAGTGTTCCTATATTTCATGTAGTGGCTCGTTTGGCTCTTGTTTGAATTCCAAAATCTCATCTCGAAGGGCCGCCATGTGGATTGGTGAAAAGAACTTTGCAATAAACTTATCCGCGAGCTCGTGCCAAGCGGATATAGAATGGTTTGGGAGACGCTCAATCCAATCCAATGCCTTTCCTCTAAGTGAGAACGGTAACAACCGTAACCGTAACCGTAATACGTCCTCAGACATATTAGTTTGCTTAATCCCCCAACATGTATCAACAAAGCCTTTGAGATGCTTATAGGCATTCTGGTGGGCGGATCCGGTGAAGTATCCTCTTTGCTCTAGGAGAGTGAGCATAACATTTGTGATTTGGAAGTTCCCTGCTCAAATCCTTGGAGGGACTATTTCACTAGCGTACCCCTCATTTAGAAGGACCCGAGGAGCATCTCTAGGAGCTGGAGGTGGGGGAGGGTCTGGGACATCATCCTGTATATTGGCATGTCGGCCTCTTCTTTGTGGAGGAATTTGATTAATTTTATCTTCTTGATTGTCATACACCTCCTCCCCCGGAATCACATTTCGTAGTGGATCGGACATTTTACCTAAGTAAACAAAACAAGGAAGTTAAAAATAGAAGGAAAGAAAAACACAGTACGCTTCTAGTCACAAATATAGTCACACCGTTAAAGCTCCCCGGCAACGGCGCCAAAAAGTGACCATGCCTCACCCACACTACTATATAAGCATGAAGGCAAGGATCGTGTAGCTCTTACCCGAATGGTCGGGATCGAATCCACAGGGAGCCTATGATGGGAGTGAGTGTATAAGTGATCTAGAAGGGTCGAGTGTTTCTAATTGCACTTCTGTTCGTTTGTTGGTGTTGAACTATGCTAAGTGTATTCTATTGTTTGTAAGCTAATTAATGACTAACTTTGTTTTTGTTGTTGTTTTCTGATATTAATAAAGGCACTAGGGTCGTGACCGTTGCCTAGGTGGATACACAACGGGGTTCAATTCTAAGGTCGGGGAATTGGCTAGGGATACAACTATAACCAATGCACGAAGGTGATCACTTTATACCTCTTGGTAGTTTGAGTGATTTTACCCTAATTACCCCTATCGAGGCCAATTGGGTGCCAATTAAACAAGCAATACAGGCTTAGGTAGGGTGTTACTCTCTCGAGGTTTAACCCGTTAATTAGGGCTCAAGTAGGGTTTGACCATTTCTGGGTTCAACCCTATTGATTGGGACTACCGATCTCTTGATAATGCCCTAATTTCCTATTAGGCTAATTTCTAGACTCAAGTCTTCTTTCTCAAGAAAGACCCAAGTCATGAAAAGGTCAATTAGTGTTTGAACCACTAATTATAGCAATAAAAACCTTGAACTAGCCTAAATATCCAACGCCCATTAATTTCCCAAGCTTAATTTCAAAACCCCATGACATACCCACACTAGGGTTGAGCCAAAACCCTAGCTAATGGGTCTAGCTACTCATAATCAAAGATGAAAACAATGATAGAGAAGAAGAATAACCCATTTAATTGATTCCTAACAATGAAATTGAAGTTTTCAATGTTAAAAAATACAAGAACAAAGCTAAAGAGATAAAAACCCTAAAATATTCACGTGCTCTCTACTTCAGAAATTTCAAGATATGTAAAGAAATTACAAAATAGTCTATTTATAGTCTGCCAAAATTTTAGACAAAAATACCCCTGCGGGACCACCGCGGACCGTGAAAACACGACCGCGGTCCGTGAAGACAATGATGCTGTTGAGCTGCTGATCTTCTGGTAAGGGTCGATCGCGGACCACGAAAAGAGGACAGCGGCCGCGGTGGATACTTGTATCATTTCTTGAGCTCACTGGAATGCCACCGCGGACCGCCAAATGAGGATCGCGGCCGCGGTGGAGACTTGTATTATTTCCAAGCTCACTCTTACTGGAATGCCACCGCGGTCCGTGAAACGAGGACCGCGGCCGCGGTGGATGATTGCCTTACTGTCGACCTCACTGGAATGCCACCGCGGTCCGCGAAATGACGACCGCATCCGCGATGGATGTTTGCCTTATTGTCGACCTCACTGGAATTCCACCGCGGACCGCGAAATGCGGACCACGGCCGCGGTGGCCTTTTTGGCTTGATTGTGTTTGATCTTTGTGCCGGATTCACTCCTATTTTGAGCATATTTTAGATTGAGTACCTTCATTTCTGGTTCAATTCTGCAACAAGCACAACGTATAAGCTTTCGGAGCCATTTTGTGTACCATTATATCCAAAATTCATATATAAGGGAATGGAAAACGAGGCAAAAAACCAAGTTATCACTGTACTTATGAGAGATTTGAGGCTATGCACAGGTTACTATGATGCTCATGAACGGTTATCGCACAATAATTGATGTGATGGTAGGATGCTTGCCTATGTGTCGGGGCAGTGAATGACTTAAAAGAAGGTTTACTCAGAGCATGATTCAGAGATTCGGTATTTTGTTTCCAGTGGAGGAAAGTCAATCGAACTATAAATGTTCAGGTTTGGGTTTATAGGGTAACGAGACTTGGTGTTCTCAACTGTGGTGGAATTTTCATCTGCGATGTGGTGTCGTCGTCCTCGATTAAATGTTTTTGCCAGTGTTATGATCTTCTTCAATTCGCCTTTAGGCGGGATATTGTGAAATGTTTTCGGGGAAGCGGCTGTCAGAGATCACGGGGTGTGGTGATTCAGGATCGGATCGGTGTTTCCGATGTTGACGGCTCGAGAAAAATGATTTCAGAAAGGCTTAAAGTGGTAGCGATCTGTTGGTTCAAGTGTTGCTGAGATAGATATTGATTTAAGGCAACAACTGGACAGTAAAGGATGAGGAAAGACATGTGGGAAGTGTCAGGAAGTGGTTAAATTTCTAGAAGGCCGGGTGTAAGGAGCGAAAGTCGAGAAGTTGCTTAAGGGAGTGAGTTTGACCTAAGAGGGAGAGTGGCAGAGTAGCATATGGGTTTAGTGGCAAGGGAACTACGCACCTTGAGGAAAAGTTTAGAGTGATTTGAGGATTTTAGTGGACGGTGATTGGGTCCACGTGCTTAATTTGAAATATTAGCTATTATATGGCGGGATATTTGATGCGACAGAAAGGGAGTTTCTTTATGCGAATAATGACACAATATAACTTTGAATCGAAGATATTGTCGCACATTTAGTTGATGTCCACGAGAAGTGAACGGACTGGTTCAGTTGGTGAATGAGAAGGGGCTCAGGATGGGTTATTGATGTCGGCATTTAATTTCCATAGGTGGGTTATATCCTGTAAGCAGGTCAGCGGTCGAGCGGTTGTCGGAGTTTTCACGAGGAATTATATCGACTATCAAGTAAGAGGTCGAATATGTGAATGTAGCTAGAGATTTAGAGTATTCATGAAATGCTATCAGAAGGATTTCGAGGGATTTGGCGGGTTGGTTGTGCAAGATCATGTCAACAATAAATAAAACATCCTGGTGGGTTCCAGAGTTGAGTAATAATAGCTTCAAGCTAAGTGGGAGAGTGCCACCGCCTACGATTAGGTTTCAAGGTTATCTACTTGCGAGGTTTCGGGTTATCAGTGTATTGGTGAGTTAATACAGCTAAGGAAAAAGAACATAAGTGGTAATTTGAGCGAAGGAATCTATAAAGGTGTGTTATATTTGGCCTTATTGACTCATGTTCGGGCTTTGGGAAGATTCAGGATTTATGCTTCGTACAAAGGTGATTTACAAAGGAAGCGATTCAGTCGGGTGCTTCATTGAGATAGGTGTTCATGGCTCAGCAGAGCCTTGGAGTTGATTATATTCTGGGCCAAGTCAGAGTGGGTGACTCTCAACAACGGTCCTAGTGAATTCAAAGGTTAAAAATAGGGTGCTTAAGGATTCCAAGCTCGTGGTATAGTTAAGAATCGAGCTTTTACAGTAGTTATTGATAAGAGGCATGGATTGTTCTATTATATTTTCGACTTGAGGAGTAGCATTTGGAGGAAAAGGAGAAAATGACTTCGGAATCGTAGAGGAATTATCATAATGGATGTACCAGTTGAAGATGCAAATGTGCGTGCAAGGTGGGTATGAAACGGTTCATGGTTTTGGAGACAATGTGGTCTCGTGGAATGGGGTCACTCAAGACGAGTGCAGGTTTAGGTTTGTGATGTAAGGAATGGAGTTATTATTATCTCTAAGGCAAGTTAAGGATGAATTAGAAAAAGTTAGATTGGTTAGCCATGGTTGAATTGGAATAATGGTGGCGGTGATCAATTCCTTCAACTTAATCAAGTTATGCATGTGATTTGTGACGGTACTTGCGAGGCTTGACGCCTGCCGTAATCGATTTTATTTGAAAATATCCAAGTATTTTGTCCTGTTATGCATAGGCGGATCCCGGAAGGGTTATGGTGGTTTAGACTACTACTTGAGGATTTGAATGTTCTACGGTTATGAGAATTCATTTGTGTGTTGTTATGGTTCTCTTGGAATGAGTTAGGTAAAAAGTTTCTATAAGATGAAGTGTTTACCCTATTAGTGGTTCAGGAGTCATGATGAAATTCTTGTGCTATCGCATATTGTCATGTTAGGTGCAGTGAGCGGTATGAAATTTGAAAGTGAGGATCAAGGTTGCGGTTCAGGGTTGGAAAGAATGTCACGACCTCGGATGAGCAGGAAAGGGATTTGGATGTTTAGAGTAAGCTGGTATTGTCTTTAGCATCACCTGGGATTGGTGTTTGCGTAAGAGGCTTTGCGTTCTGGTTGCGGATTCTTGATTTGCTTTACAATATTTGTATGGCCGGTAGTATGGAGGTGCAGACTTGTTACCTGGTGTGTGAGGTCGTGGAAGGGTATTCCACGGGAAGATCGTATAAGTGTGACATGTAGTCACTTGCTTGATTGAAGATTTAAACCAAGTATGGAGAATATGGTTGTAGACGCGTAATTTTTGACCCTCCCCAAGATATTATATGTTTTAGCATTTAAATATTTAGTTTAGGCCTAATATCACTATTTTTACTAGTTTTGACTATTTTACTTTATTTTAAGCACACAAATTGAAAATTACAAAAATAGTTCCATATTTCTCTATTTAATTCTCGTATTAAGTATTTTTAGAAAGATATTATCTTAACCCATTTTTATTTTTGTATAATCTTGAAAAAATACCAAAAATAGTTTTGTAATATAATATTGTTTAATTTGATTAATTAGAATTAGTTCTATATTTTATACTATAAATTTTATATCATTTTAGGAGGAAAAGTGAGTTTTGAATTGTTTTATCTCATTTTTAGTCTTTGGCCCAATTCAGACCAAGCCCACGACTCCTACGCCCACACTCCCTTAACCTAGAAGACCCCCTAAAATATATAAAAACCTTAAGACTCTTTTTCTTCCCCACCTCTTGAACACTGCAAACACCCATAACACACCCAACCACTGCTGCGTCGCCGCCGTCTATGGCGAAGTGACCGGCGACGTTTCCTTTTCCCCTCGCCAAAACAGTCGCTAGCCTCACCTTCGCTCTTCTCCTCTCTCACACCATCATACACTCAATGATAGTAAATGGGGAAGACAGAAACTCGCCAGAAATACCATGAAATCCGGAGGAACTCCATGAAAACCAGTGACTACAGCTCCAAAAACACCCTTAAAGGACCTCCAAAAAAATAGCTCTTTTCCCTCCACAAATCCAGCTGATTTTCCATCAATTTTCAGCTACAAAATAGTTCGTCTTCATCACTGTTAAAAAAAATAGTCGAGCTCGAATTCGTTGACGAGTTTTTGGTCGAACTTCGTTCACGGTTCAACTTCAGATGATTTGCAATCGGAGCTCATTGTTTCACTTTTAAGCGAAACAGAGGATTTGTTGTACTTTTGAATTGGGGTTTTTGCCATTATTCAAATCTGAAAGAACTTTGCTACATTGAAAGGTCCAATTTTAGCTTATCTTATTTCTAATTGATGCGTGACTTTGGATTTTTATGTGCCTGGATAAAATATTTCCTTGGTTTCATGATTATCTCTTCCAGTTGCTGCTTATAATATGTTTATCACGGATTAACTTGCTAAAAAAAAAATTTAAAATTTGAGGCTCAAAACCATTGAAAACAGTAAGAGGGTGTATGTATTTGAGCAGGATATACATGATGTTTGTGAGCTGCTATTTCCTATTAACTTTGTATGATATTGAAGTTTAGCCATGAATGTATTTCCCTTTGTTTCGTTTCTTTTAGGTGGTTATTTGGCATTTTGGTTCCTCCTGTTTAGATTGTTGTTATCCAGATGTTTGTCTTAATAGGTGCTTATACATGTCCAAAAATTTTAGTAATTTTAATTCCTAAGAAAACAATACTCTTTTCATCAAATAAATTGAATCCATAAGCCTTGAGCCTTACAACAACCCCAAACTAATTTAGGAAAAACTATTAATGAACATAGCTAGTATTTTAGGCGCCCTTTTAATTTACTATCATGATTGTGTACACGTACGCGTGACATGATTTGAGCGTCGATTTTCAAAATTAAACCAAGGTACACGTTCGCGTGACTTTGGCCAAATAATTTTAATATTAAGGGCTATTAATTATGTACACGTACGTGTGACATGGTTTTTAGCACGCTGAATAAGATGAGTACACGTACGCGTCGGGATAATTTCTTAAAAGTGGTAAAAAGTAAACTATACAAAGGTCCCAAAAATGAGTAATTAGATAATTTAAGCCAAGTATGAATCATTAAGCGACCGTTCTAGAACCACGGAATTCGGGAGTGCCTAACACCTTCTCCCGGATTAACAGAATTCCTTACTCGGTCTTCTGGTTCACAGACTTTAAACGGAGTCAAATTTCCTCGATTTGGGATTTTAAACAAACCACAGACTTGGGACACCATAATAATTATGCCAAGTGGCGACTCTGAATAAATAAATTATCCCATTTCGATTAAACGTGAAAATGTAGCAAGTAAGGCCCAATTATATTTTTCTTTCATTTTCAAGAAAAACACCAAAAAATGAAAAATGAAAATAAAAATCCAAAAAGATTTTGCACTTTCCCATCATTTTCCAAAAAAAAAATTCAAAAAAAAAAAGAGAAAAAGAAAATCCAAAAAGATTTTACATGTTTCATCATTTTTTTTCAAAAGAAAAGAAAAAAAACAAAAATATGTTTTTCCCAAATCAGCGGTTTTTGCTTCTATCTTGTATCCAATTTTTCCGAACTACGCATACTTGATTCTAGTCTTTCGGGGCGGGATACGTAAGCATCCCACATAGGGTCCGGTCTTCCTAGTGAGACTTAGGTTCCTGGCTTCGGGGAGTCGTAGCCAAATCTTGCATATTTAGCCACGTTTGGCCACATATGTTGTTTTTGAAAAATAGGGTTGTTTTCTCAAAGTAGTTTGTTATTTCATGTCGTAGAGATCTAAGTCCACAACAAGGTGTCATCTCAATTCTAAGGTTCATTCCTATTAAATTTGCATGTCCAGCCACTTTTGGCCACATCGGCCATTCTTGCAAAATGGGGTCATTTTCGCAAAAGTGGCTCAATGAACCATGTTCTTAGAATCTTGAGTCCACAACTAGGTGTCATATTATTTTAAGGCTCATCCTTGTTGAATTTGCATATCTAGCCGCGTTTGGCCGCATCGGCCATTTTTTGCAAAATGGGTCACTTTTGCAAAGTAATTTCTAGGGCCATGATTGTTGGGACTTTGAATTCATATAAGTCTTAGTGAGGTATTTCATGATTTTTAGGTAACCTTTGTTGAGTTTGCACCAATAGCCACCCTTGGCCACGTGGGTCATTTTGCAAAAATAGCTCAACCATGTCTTGCATGTGTCCAATAGGAGGTGTTGTGGCGTCGCATTGCTTCTCGAGTCACTAACTCTATTTGGTCTTATTTTCTCATACAAGTGTGGATTTACTTACCATAGAATGACGGATACGCCAGGACCATTTTAGTCAAGATCATGCATACAAGAGCTGTTTGAAGAAAGTTTTCATTTTTGAGTCTACTTTATGTTGTCTTTTAATTTTTAGTCTTGTACAGTAGTTCGAGTTTGCTAGTCTAGCCGAGTTTGTCGAGTCTTTTGTTATTGTATTCTTGATTACGTATTCAGGAAAAAATTTGTAAATGAAAAATCCAAAAACATTCTTGTTTTTTTTAGATTATTTTATCCATCACTTCTCCAGAACTACACGTGGTCTGATTCATGTGGAACATGATATGTAGGCAACCTACATAGGGTTTGATCAAATTATTTTCTTAAAAAATTAAAAAAAAAATTGAAAAAAAAGAAAAGAAAAAAAAAGAATGAATTTATGGGACGCGAGGGGTAAGAAGAAAGAAACTAGTGATAAGTAAAAGAAAGAGAGGGAGGAAAATGAGCAAGCCAAGGAGTGCTAGTAAAAAAGTAAGATAAGATTGAAATGAACAAAATTGGGATGATGCCAAATGACCTTGTGACTCTTGAAGTCATTCCAGAACCGTTAATTGTTTCTAGGTGCATTGCACACAACGTGATGTTTTTATCTGATAAATGCCCTAACGCTAACGTAATGACTTCATTTTGTTCCTCTTTGTTATCTTCATAATTTCATAAGGGTGGTTGGTTTGTGGTTGTTAAACTGGTAACTCTTTCCTAAAACATAAAATCGAAAGGAAAGGGCAGACGACAACAGAGATGAGTTAGTTGATACTGGTACTCGAAAGCAATCGGTTGAACGGGACACTGGGTTGGTTGAAGAGTTAAGGATGTTAAGAGAACACATGGCGGAGATGTATCAGGCTTGGATGGCTGGGAAGGCACCACCTCCGCCGCCACCTAGCTTCCTAGATGCTACCCTTACCCAAGCTCCAGACATAGTGTTAGATAATCCACCATACTCTCCAGATTTTCCCGCTTATCCCAACTTTCCCAACCTCCCTAATAGCTCCAACGTTCGTCCTCCAACTATTTTTCCCAAAAATAGCCCTCCTGTCATATCCACTACCTCCACAATTACAACTTCTCAACAACCTCTCATCAGGTCCAACAATGAACACCAATTCAACCCCCTTGATGCCCAACACTACCCCCAGAGATGGCCCACCAGGTCTCGGACTCATATAATCATACCTCTCAGAAGGAGCCTTATGTTGAAAATTAAAATTTCACAAGGAATGAAGAGTGAGATGAGATGTCCAGAAAGCTGAAAGGTATAGAGCAAGCCTTAAAGAACATGCAAGGGAAGGAAAATCATATTAATGTGTCTTACAATGACTTGTGTATGTTCCCTGATGTTCAACTTCCCACGGGGTTTACAATTCCAAAGTTTAACTTGTATAACGGGCGTGGAAATCCAGTAGCCCATCTGAGGGGTTATTGCAGTGAAATGAGAAATTTTGGCGGAAAAGATGATTCGCTGATGGCGTATTTCAGTGAAAGCTTGAGCGGGGCAGCCTTGGAATGGCATAGGCATAAAGATGTCAGTAAGTGGTATGCATGGGATGACATGGCTCAAGATTTTGTTCGACACTTTCAGTACAATGTAGACATTATCCCAGACCGCTCTGCCCTTTTTAAGATGGAAAAGAAGCCCAGTGAGAGCTTTAGGGAATATGGGCTCAGATGGAGGGAACAAGCTGCCCGAGTCAGTCCTCCGGTTGATGAAGAAGAAATGGTAAAGCTTTTCCTACAAGCTCAGGGACCCACATACTTCAGTCATTTGATCCCTGCTTTGGGTATACCTTTTAATGATGTGGTAAAAATGGTGGAGAAGGTAGAAGAAGGAATCAAGTCAGGAAAAATCATGAGCTATTCTGCATTGAAAGATACTACAGAAGACATCCAGAACATCTCAGTAAATTTGGAGGGAAGAAAGAGAAATAGAAAAGATGTTGTTGAGCCCCGCCAAAGACAGGATCCAGTGGGAATTCTTGCTTTCAGCCTCAATACCGACCCCATGCATATCCACGTACTCCAAATAATCCTCCCCAATGTTACTTCTCCCCACAAAATCCCAAAATTCGTACCTCACCTTCCCACCACTCTATCCATAATGCACCGCCCTATGCTCCACATCCACAAGACCTGCAATGGCCTGCACCACCTCCACAAATGTCTTACCTACCTCCTCAAGCATGTCAACCACCCGCCCGCAAGAGCTTCCAACCAAGGTCGGAGTACAAACTGAAAAGGCAGCAGTAAAAAGAAAAGTCTTTCACTCTCATAGGAGAATCATACGCTAGTTTGTTCCAAAGGTTGATGCAACTGGACATATTGAATCCGATTCAGATAAAAATTCCGAATCCCCTGCCAAAGAAGTTAGGTTTTTCTCAAAGGTGCGCATATTGCTCTAATGCCCCGAGGCACAATCTAGAAAAGTGTTGGCATCTGAAAAGAGCTGTCCAGAAGCTTATTGATGCAGGCGATATTATCGTGCAAAATCCAGATGCAGTGGATACTAGACAAATTACATCGCCTATTCATAATGAGACTCATATAGTGGGCATGATTTGTGTTGAGGAACACGATAACTCTTCTGAATCCCTTGGAGGTCCACTTGCCACGAAATTTTCAGCGCTATCAGTCTCGAATCCAGAAGTTGGTCTTGAGAACGAGTTGGCAAAGAGGACCCAAAATCAATCTGTTGAGGTTAATGTGATGGAGACTTGTGAAGGTTCTGATAATATTGATGTGGAAATCAGTGGCTAAGATGTCGGGCTTGGTGATTGAAAAGACGCTCCTTTCTTGGCTAGCCAGGGGAGTCTTGGTGGTTTATTTTGTTGTCATTTCTGTTGTCCGGGTTATTTCAGGGTTGTAATCCAGATATTGTCTTGTGAGTCAAACCCTTCTATCCTTTTTATTTTTCCTAGTTCGTTTAGTCGTAGTAATATGTTAGTGTTATCTAGGTTTGTTCCAGGGTTGTAACCCAAGTTTTTCCTGCTTGTTTTTGTTGTTCACACTTTTCACTATCAGTTTAATATAATCTCCTGTTTTCTGTCATTTCTTCTCCATTTTGTTTAGTCCTCTTTTTCTTTTTACAAGTCTTTTCATGCTGACTTTAGTGATATGACATGCACGCGTAATTCTCGGCCTGGTCTTAAAATTTAGTCTAATCATGAAGCAAAGAAACAAGTTTTTGTATTTGAGGGAAATAAGTAAAAATTTGGACATTTTGAGATCATTTAAAATCCCGAATTGTGAGAAACTGGGGAAGATAGTTTGGGGAGTTAAGAGGACAATAAGAAATTGTTACAAGAGAGTGCGTCCCAGACAATTTGAAGCAAGCAATTTTGAATTCAAGCGTATCTCAAGTTATAAGATAAATCCAAGAGAGTTTGCTCCAAATTGACGGAGCACATCCATTGTAGAAGATGAGATCGCACAACGAGGGTTCTGTACTTGACAAGGCACTAAAGAAAAGTGAAAGGCATATGAGTGATATCAATGCCAAAGTTTCAAAAGAAATGATATGCATGGTATTCCTTTTTCATCCTCGGGTTGCAAGTGTTGTACTTGGCATTTTCAGGGATTGGGAGGCCCTCTTTTAGCTATCCAAACACTTTATACCATTTGGTACCCTTTTGAGCTATACTAATTTTCTTGACCTCCCCTCTTTTGGAATCAAGTTAGAGTCATAAAAAAAAAAATCATGCCCCATAAGGTTTATTTTTGAAACTTCAGTCCAGAAGAAATTTTCAAAAGAAAAAATAAAAATAAACAAAAAAAAGAGAAAAAAGAAAAAAAGAAAAAAAAGAAAAAAGAAAATAGCAGCAAACAAAGAGTAGTCGTTTGAACTACGTTCGACCTGATTCTTGTCATCACAAGATATGTAGGCAGCCTTATGGTTCGGTCGCACCAAATAAAATATTTCATAATCCTACAAAGTCTGAGTGCGGCAATTCTTCTTAGAAGTTCCATCTAAAAAAATAAATCAATTACCCTTGTTTTAGATATTGGGGCAAAGTTTTAGAATGGATTCCAAAAGTTGTAAATAAATTGACCCCGTCGTCATAGTTATTTTGAGCCTTTATGATATCCTTTCTTTCAAACTCTGTCCAAAAGCCACATTACAGTCCAAAAAGACCTCCCAGATGATCTTTGAGAATGCCAAGCTAGACATACCAGGAGCCACTACTGAAAAATTCACCTATGGCTCGCATGAAAAACCGTTCTAATAGGTAAGTAAACCGTTACCATAGGTGTATTGCAACGGTTCAGCGCCCGTTCCACAAGCTGTCGTGCCTATAGAGCTTATGGAACGGTTCCGATAACCGTTGCGATAGTACAATTTATCGCAAC
Source organism: Nicotiana paniculata (assembly GCA_005239505.1). NCBI lineage: Eukaryota > Viridiplantae > Streptophyta > Magnoliopsida > Solanales > Solanaceae > Nicotiana > Nicotiana paniculata. Next base: position 22,684 of record ML321795.1, on the reverse strand, counting down.
GGTTTTCCCTTTTCCTGTTGGAATGATTATTCTTATCAAATGCAAAGGTTAATAACCGTTACCATAACGTTAAATGCAACGGTCAATAACTGTTACTAAATCTATTAAACCGTTACGGGTATTACACAAATGGCAACGATTTTTTAAGATATAGCAACGTTTGCACTACCTATTGCAATGGTTTTTAGATTATTCTGAAACAGTTTGCAGGTCCTATGGCAACGGTTCTATTACATATTGCAACGGTTTTTAGATTATTTTGGAATGGTTTGCAGATCCTATTGCAATGGTTTTTAGATTATTTTGGAACGGTTTGCAGGTCCTATGGCAACGGTTGAACTACCTATTGTAACGATTTTTATATTATTTTGGAATGGTTGGCAGGTCCTATGGCAACGGTTTTGTTAGCTGTAACAATTTAATTGAATTGAAAATAGTGCCCCCTATTGTAAATAAATATTTACATATATATACAATAAATTATAAAACACTAATATATAAATAACAAGATGAAACTATTCATAATCCAAATTGTCTGACAAGCTAATAATAAATCCATAGATAGTGATGAAACCAATAACATACATTTGATATTTCAAGATCAAAAGTTTTAAAACGTTTTGATAACAAACATTTCTAGAGACCGCCACATGCATCTACAACAATTAACAATTCAAAATTCAAGTAAGGTCTAGATCTTCATCACTACCTTCGTCATCTATCTCTTCATCTACTCCACCTACAAAAGAGTATAAAGTGAGATTTGCAAAATGGATTATGCTCAGACCAAAGATAAATATAAATACAAGTTTATGAAGCCAAGAACACTGACATCAACTGAGAATTAAGAATGCAAACACAATGAACAATTTTAAAGCAATCATGAGAACTGCCTTGGTCATTTGCTCTACAAGTCTGGCAAGATACTGAAATTCTGATTTTTGTGAGTCCAATAGCGAAGATTATATATTGTCAAAAGTGGTAAGCCTAATGCTGCAGGAGAAAATGAAGAGATAAAGATAATGATACAATTAGGTTAGCATGTTAATATCATTGCCTGGTAATACTAGTACTAACTAAATTCCTGAGTTTCAGAGAGAAAACTTGTAGGAGAGCATGAAAATCGAGCTAATAAAAGATTCCTTCAACAGATTACAAAGTGGAATATAGAAAAGCATTCACTACAGTCACCCAAGGTAGAATCATCCAACTCCAACCCCATAAGCTCCAAATAAAGGGACCCAGCCGTAAGAGGAACACCCTTTACACCAAGTAGTCTTTGCTCCTTTGGTTGCAACTCTTTTCTTGATCAAATAACAAAGGATAATGCAACAAAGTAGAAACACAATTATAATAAGAGCCCCTACTACTATGAGAATGATGTCTTTAACACTTAATTTGTCACCTCGTGTAACCGGAGAAGGCGCTATATGACATGGGGTTGAAGCATTATGTCCACATAGCTGAGGATTACCCAAAAAGGCGCTCGAGTCGAACTTCCGAAACAAGTTGAGCAGGAATAGGACCAGACAAATTATTATATGAATTGAAGGAACTAAGATTTGGTAAATCACCAACAAACATTGGTATTTCTCCACTAAACTGGTTGTTCCTTAGGTTAAGAACTGATAATTTTTGCAATTTGTTTATATCAAATGGTATATGACTATCAAGTTTGTTACTTTTCAAGTTGAGAAGCACAAGAGAGGAAAGATAAGAGAGGCTTTTAGGCAAACTTCCATTAATAGCATTATAATAAAATTCAAGAAACCTAAGCCTACTCAACCTTCCAATATCATTAGGAATAACACCAATAATATTGTTATGGCTAATTGAAAGCTCAAGAAGTTCACTCAACTTACCAAAAGCAACAGGAATATCTCCAGACAATGAATTATGATCAAGAGTCAGAGACTGTAAATGAAAAAGATTATTCCCATTTCCACCCCAAGAATCTGGAATAGAACCAGAAAGATAGTTATATTGTAAGTCAAGAAAAATAAGAGTGGTGGATTGAGTAAAACTTAGTGGGATTTCACCAGAAAAAGAGTTATAACTTAGATTAAGCCTATAAAGCTTAGTTGAATTAATAAGACTAGTTGGTATTGTCCCAGATAAAGAATTATTACTAAGTTCAAGTGTTTGAACAAGTGGACATAAACCAAGTGAATTAGGAATAGAACCAGATAACTTGTTATTATAAAGTTGAACATCTCTTAAATTTGGTAAAAATCCTAAAGAAACAGGAATTGAACCACCTATTTCATTATCATGTAAACTAAGTTTTCTGAGAGCTTGAAACTGGCCAATTTTATCATTTAGTCTGCCACTTAGTCCTTTTAACGAAATCTCGATTACAATAACTTGACCTTGAGCACATTTAATACCAACCCAACTTCCTGAACAAGCTCGAAATCCAGTGTCATTCCAACTTTTTAAGTACCCTTTTGGATCAACTAATTCATTTTTTAAAGCTTGAAGTGCTTCACTACCAAATAAACAATAATTGAACTCCAGAAGATCAGTCTTTTCCCCTAAAATTCCTTCCATTTTATGACAACTTAGGCACTGGATCACTCTAATTTATCAAAATAGCTAATGCACAAGAACATTAACAGATAAAACAAAGAATGCAGCAAATCCCACAGACTAGTAACTGAAAGATTGATACTCTTATATGCTAAAATGCATAAAAGACCAAAAGTGAAAAATAACAAACCAAGTAACCATTCTTATATGTTTAGCAACTGAAGTTCACAATCAATTCTTGGTAGTTGTATTCGAGCAAAAGTTAAAAAGAAAGAAAAGAGAATAGAGAATTTTTTAAAGTATGTAAGCAGAGAGCATTTACTAGGATTCCTATGGTAGTTCACAATTGAGGTCCTAAAAAAGAGGAGAAGAAAAGGAAAGAGAAGACGTGTAACATTTTCTATGGACTAACCTTGATTGTTACTGTCAGCGGATGGACGATTGATTGTTTGAATAGCACCTTGTTGTGCAGAAGCAGCTTCGCCACGTGCACGAACACTGATATTAGCATGTCAGGATCAAGTATTAAATCGGGGTTCAGACGTTGAAGTCGTGTAATGACGTTCATCGTAATATCTTGTTCCATAGCATCCTTTTGTGCATTGAGCTCTTCCATCAATTTTTCCTTTTGTGCATTGAGCTTTTCCAGCAATTTTTGTAGCATCCTCTCTTCCATTTCCTCAATTTTTTGTTCTATTATCTCATCAGTAGCATTTACAGAGTATCCAAAATCTCCTTTTTCTTTTTTAAGACAATCTTGTTAACTCCTCGTCCATACAATCTTATCCGACCTGGGTGCTCAGGTCCCATGACTGATGCAAACGCATCAACTGAATCACTGTCATTTTCACTTTCTTGAGTTGATTGTATTATCTCCATTTCAGCCTACAAACCAAATGCAAGAGAACCGAATTTAAGTAAATAAAACTAAGTCGATAATTAAGAACAAATAAATAATCACGACAAACATTAAGTTAGAAATTTCTTACAATTTTACTAATTGTATTCTTATAAGAGCCTTTGTACACTCGATCAGGTTTTCTTTTTCTTGTAGCCAAAAAGATGTCCTTACTTGATAGAGTATCCGAAGTATCAGCCATTTCTTATTTTTTTACTAGAAACATGAAAACTGGTATAATAATCTTTTCATGCAAAGTTAGCAAGTTCATACTTTAAGAAAAATAAGAGAAAAAATCAAACCTCGATGATTCGAGCAAAACTTGTTTTGCCAGCAATGTGTGGATGCTTCAACTTTTTTTGATTCTCGATATTGGTTTCGGACGTTTTCTGCAAATAAACAAGCAAATTTTGACAAGGGGAATTTTACAAAGACAATAGCAAATATTGACAAAACCAGGTCCTAAGCAACATTTCTTGCGTGAAAAAGCTAAATGGTAGTCTTCCAAATGGAACTTCCTTTTCGACTTGTGAACAATGGTAAAGAAAAAGTGGTAAGACCACTCATAACTGATAACACGAAGTCACACCATAAAGAGTCATAAGGACTCCACAATGGCAGAGAAGGTGCTTCATCAATTGTTTAGTTAGACAGTATTCTCAAACTACATCTGCTGTTTTCTTTGATCAGAACAATATTTGTACACATAAGTCATTAGCATGGACCCTAGGGGCCCATGTTGCTGGACATATCAAGCAGTATCTCACCACCTAGAGGATTTTTTACTGACAAATCCACCACTTTATACAGCCATTTTATAATTGTTATTCATACTGCAGTTCATTATCCTCTTAATATTCAAGAAGCCTAGAGTGCACTAGCATTGTAAATCCCTGTCAACTTAGCAAGTAAGCTTTCATTAATTGAAACACTAGATTTCAAGGCTACTCGTTCATGTCAAAACTCGCCATCACTTCTAGCAGAATAATAGTAAACAAGCATTTGATAGCAAACCCAAATCAATCTTAGTTTCAAATAACGAAAAGGAAATACCTTGGCGGTGTCGGAGTTCCAATATTAAAGAAGATCTATGAAGTGAGACGTCGGAACATCTTTCGGCCTATTCTCCATTCGAAGCTCGTCATTCTCATACGCTTCAAATTGCATGAGTGCATTTCTAATAAACCAGTAATAATATCTTGCTTAAAAGTTTGATAAGGACTAGATCAGCCAAACCCTATGGAAAGTGCAAACACTTAACACACTTTATTCATCTAAAAAGGAATGATTTCAGAGAAAAGTCAAATGTTGAAGAGTGGATGGTTGCAAAAATTATATACAGAAAGTAGTTGATCACTTCAAACTCAAAAAGAGGCACCTATTCATCATAAAAACATTTAAAAACAGCACCTATTCAGTATCTCATTTTCACCCCCATAACTTCTAACAAACAAGATGAATTTTTTTTATAGTTCTCAAAAAAAGAAACACGGATATGCTATGCTGACTGCTATCTCCTTGAATATCACATTTATCACTATAAAATTACCAATTCACAAAAACTAAAACTCATTCAAGAATCACTCCAGGGAAATCCAACATGCAGTAACAAAGAAGAGCAGGTGAAAGAAGTAGATACATGTTCGTTCATATAGATTATAGTCACCCACGGCTGCAATAAAGAAGTTTTTCCTCTTCTAAATAATTTGATTGAAAAAAAGGAAAAGATATAGACTGTTTGATATGCTACTGCATGAGTGCATGATAAACAAAGTATAAACAAAAGATGTATCTATAAATGGCCAGACTTCAGGCAATATTAACTGCAGTTAAGAATAGTTAGGAAATCATCTTGAAACCTGTGAACTTGAAAACTCTATCAAAGTTAACTACAAATACAGATGCTACTAGCATACGAATATTATGTATTATATATGTGTGTATGTATGTATATATATGTGTGTATGCGATATTTTTCGCTTGGACAGAGATCGGCGCCAATAACAACGTGTTGTGATGCAAGTTTTTGTGAGATTTAAAAGTTTTGAATTAGTCTACCAACTGTTTAATAGGAAGTCACAAGGTAATAGTTATCCATGTTTCCAATATGTGGAACAAATGATTTGATAAAAGGCAAACTACTTGTATTAATTGAAAAAATTAATTCATTAAGTGTTGCTGCATGTTCCAGTAAATTTCTTACCTTTAGTTGATCAATTTGAGCCAGGGGATCCAACCGAACCTGCTTTAACTGGAAAGTTTATTCTCTCTTCCTCTATCTCTCCACACACACATATATACAAAGCACATACACACATACGATTTATACACATATGACATATTGTTAAATGCTATAAAGTGTTAGTGAACATGCTAGAAACCTATTTTACCTTTCAAATGGAACACACAAACTGGAACCATAGTAGACTGACAAGCTAGTTCATTCCTGCTAATGATATATCGCCTATAAAAAATAAATGTTCGCAGGTTCAATTCTGTGAACTCACGATCCGTGGCGTTTGAAGCCTTTAACTACCATTCTTTATGCCCAGTAATTAGATGAAAGAATATTAGTATCCCAAAATACTATCATGTGACCTAAAGTTGGAATTTTCAGCCAAAAACAAGAACATGCAGTCCAAATTGAGAAATAGATTCATACAATTGGTAAATACAGAGAGAGAAGAAAGGTGTTTACCACTCGATTTCTCAGCCGAGTTTGCCGGAGAAGGAGATTACGAAGAGCAGCAGCCGAGCGCGGCCTCAAATCGATTTGTTGATGAGGTCTCTTTGAAGGAAAACGAATTACCGCAGAAGGAACACGATTATTGACTCCGCAGAAGAACAGAAGCCCTAAAAAGCTGAGTTTAGTCTCTCTAAATCAATAGCGGAATCAGGCACTGATGCAAACACTTCATAATCTCATTCCCAATTGCGACAGCTCTCAATTCGCTATATTTTGGAATTTTGAGGTCTTTTTTGACTGATTTTTGCTGATTTTGGTCTGATTTGAAGGTGATTTTGGGAGTATTAGAGGAGCTATTTTTGAGATGACTGGAGGAGAGACCCACCGATTTTACCCTAATTTTTAGGGGTTTAGTATTTCATATTTTATTAGGTATAAAACTTAAAAAAAATTAGATGGTGGGCCCTTCCATTTTAGCGGGTATTAAAAATTTGGGTGAAAAAAAAAAGAGGGAATTAATAACCGTAACGATAGAGATAACTGTTACCATAGATTGATTTATTGCTATAGTTATATAAAACGTTGCCATATATACCTCTATCGAAACGGTTTTTAGACTACCGCAATGGTTCAGTTACTAAGTGTCCTGATGGTTCCAATAATTATTAGTAACGGTTAATACCGTAACAATAGACTACCTATAGAAACTGTTATAAAACAGTAGCAATAAAAAGCGTCGCCATAGTTCCAATTTCTAGTAGTGATCACATGATGTTTTTACTATGGTTAATGCCTTGTCATCTGCGGAATCAGAGGAAATAAGAAGAAAAGAACAAAATGAGAGAGTCTTATCGGTGAAAACCCTCACGGGCACTATAAGGTGACGGTGAGTTGAGAGAAAGAGCAAAATGAGAGAGGCTTGATGGTGAAAATTCTTTGGGCACTACAAGTCGAATAAGGATCATGAATCATGTAGGATAACCGGAGCATCGAAGCCCAGTTTCACGGCTTGGAGATGTAACAAGAGTTGAAAATTAGACTTTCTTGACAAATTAGGTCATTAATCCAAAATTCATGTCATGGTCGTTAGAGTTAGTATCCATATCTGATAGGTTTCTACTTTGTAGTTTTCTTGTTAGATGTCATGTCTTTCCATTGTCCTTTATTCTTTTCCTATTGTTTCTTTCAAGTCCTCTTCTTTTTCTTGAGTCAGTTTTGTCAGAACATGTGAGAAATGACTTCAAAATTTGCTACCAGCTTTCCAATTGCACATAACGGAATCTGGCTAGCACATCAAAGCGGCACAAGTCAGGAAAGAACAATATGTGCACTGATTTGATAACAGTCGACGTGTTTTGGGATTCATGTGAAATGCAAAGGTTTTGTAAATTTCAATTCATAAGAAATACATCGGGTATAAGGTATTGGGCTTGAACGGATCAGTGGTATTTTCATTGATAAGGGTTGAATGAGAAAGTGGTTAACCAATAACAAGCAAGGTCTTCCGAGTCAAAACCAAGGTAAATCATGGCAGGTGCAGGAGAAATCGCCCCAATGTCAAGGCCACAAACCAACCACCACATTTTAAACTCACAAGTTTTCTTTTTATGAAATAGGGACGAAGACTGTGTCCAAATCAAAGCTTGGAAGCTTGAATCTTTCAGGTGTCATGCCCAATTTTGTCAGCGCAAAGGCTATTTGAGAATGTTTTTTTTTACCTCCTACGCATCCCCTAGTTGATAATATCATCACCTCTCAAGATTTTTCTCTAGTTGAGAAGAACCATACCTCCTAGACATCGCACTAGTTGGGAAGATTTTTTAGTTTTCCTTAAGTTCAGGGGTCCCGCCTGGAAAATAGGGCCAGTTGTAGTTTCCTTAAGTTTTAATCTCCGGTTTTTCTTGAATTCAGGAGTCTCGCCTGGAGAATAGGGTCAGCTTTAGTTTTCTCTAGTTTAGTCTTTAATTTTCTTAAGTTCAGGGAACCCGCCAGGAGAATAGAGTCAATTGTTAGTTTCTGTGAGTTTTAATCTCTAGTTTTTATTGGTTCAGGGGTCCCGCCTGGAGAATAGGGTCACTTTTTAGTTAGTCAGACTCATTTTTTTAGTTTAATTAGAACGAAGCATGATAGTGACAGAAGAGGACGCCTTCAGCAACAATGCCAGGAGCTAACCACCAAGTTTTCAAACTAACAAGATTTCCTTTGTTTGAGACAGGGGAAAGAAAATTTGTTCGATCTGCAGGGTTCCTCCATAAGGAAAGCATGGTTCAGGGGTAAGAAATTTTCTTCTTTCTGCAGAGATCTTCCAGAAAGAGAGCTGGGCTCAGGTAAGTTCATCTTCAGTTTTCAGGACCCTCCTGGAAAATGGGATTTAGTTTCAAAATTATCAGGACTCTCCTGGATAATGGGATTAATTTTAAGTTCTCAGGACTCTACTGGATAATGAGATTTGATTTAAGTTTTCAGGACCCACCTAAAAAATGGGATTCAACTAACACTCATAAATGTTCCTAGTACAAACTAGGGCAGAAAATTCTTTTGTTTTGTCTGTTTTTGTGATTGCAGGCACCCACCGGGAGAACATGGTCAACTTTCAGTTTACATTTTCATGTTCGAGAGGCATCAGGAGCCCGCCTGAAAAACAGGGTCAGTTTTCAGTTTTCAATTTCGAGTTCAAGAGGCATCAGGAGAATCCCGCCTGAAGAACAGGGTCAACTTTCAGTTTACAATTTCAAGTTAGAGAAGCATCAGGAGACCACCTGAAGAACAAGGTCAACTTTCAATTTCCTAGTTCAAGAAGCATCAAGAGAGACCGCTTGAAGAACAGGGTCAACTCTCAAGTTCAAGTCGGAGAGGCACCAGGAGAACCCCGCCTGAAGAACAAGGTTAGCTTTCAGTTTACAATTTCAAGTCACGGAGGCATCAGGAGAATCCCGCCTGAAGAATAGGGTCAACTTTCAATTTCAAGTTAGAGAGGCATCAGGAGAATCCCGCCTGAAGAACAGGTTCAAATTTCAGATTACAAGTTCAAGTTAGAGAGGCATCAGGAGCCCGCCTGAAGGACGGGGTCAACATTCTATTTTCAAGATTCAAGTTAGAGAAGCATCAGGAGAATCCCACCTGAAGAATAGGGTCAAGTTTCAATTTCAAGTTTAAGTCAGAAGCAGCAGGAACTCGCCTAGTCTTTACGTCAAATCAGGAGTAGCACGAGCCGCCTGAAGGACAAGGTTTGTGAGCTCAAGTCTACTCCAAGTTCAAGTTTATTTCAAGTACAGGAAGCAGGGTGCCCGCCTGAAGAATAAGGTCAACTTCCAGTTTTCTTCAGATTCAATTCAGCAGGATGCCCACCTGAAGAATAGGGTGAATTTTCAGTTTCGTGTTGAAGGATCAAGTAGAAATTCAAGGAAGATTCGAGACAAGAAGTAGATAGAAGTAGATAGGACCTTGTATTTTTATTTATTTTGCTATAATTTTTCCTTTTATCTTTGATGTAACGGCAACAACCACGGACCGGAACCTCGACGGTACCTCAATCGGCTCCCGACCTCGGTATACTCCTTCGCCCTTCTCACTTCTGAACTACACGTGGCCTGATTCCTTTATAGCCAAGGATATGTAGGCAGCTCAGATACCAGGGCTCGGTCTCATTCTCCTTTCTTTTAGTTTTTGGTCTTTCTAAATAAGGGTCGGGTCAAAAAACTTGTCTAGTCGTTCTTTGTCTGAAAACACTTCGTGTTTCCAGTCAAAGAGGGGCAGCAGTAGATGCGTAATTTTTTACCCTCCCCGAGATATTATACGTTTTAGCGTTTAAATATTTAGTTTAGGCCTAATATCACTATTTTTACTAGTTTTGACTATTTTACTTTATTTTAAGCACACAAATTGAAAATTACAAAAATGGTTCCATATTTCTCTATTTAATTCTCGTATTAAGTATTTTTAGAAAGATATTATCTTAACCCATTTTTATTATTGTATAATCTTGAAAAAATACCAAAAATAATTTTGTAATATAATATTGTTTAATTTGATTAATTAGAATTAGTTCTATATTTTATACTATAAATTTTATATCATTTTAGGAGGAAAAGTGAGTTTTAGGTTGTTTTATCTCATTTTTAGTCTTTGGCCCAATTCAGAACAAGACCACAATTCCTAATCCCACACTCCCATAACCTAGAAGACCCCTAATATATAAAAACTCTAAGGCTCTTTTTCTTACCCACCTCTTGAACTCTGCAAACACCCATAACACACACAAAGACCCAAAATCCTAGAGAAGACCCTTTAAAAAAAGACTGATTCCAGCAGCCAGCCTTTTCTCCCCCTCACGTCCCTCTCTCTATTCTATTAGGACCGTTGTTGCGTCTCCGCCGTCTATGGCGATGTGACCGGCGACATTTCCTTTTCCCCTCGCCAAAACAGTCGCTAGCCTCACCATCGCTCTTCTCCTCTCTCACGCCATCATACTCTCAATGATAGTAAATGGGCAAGACAGAAACTCGCCGAAAATACCATGAAATCCGGAGGAACTCCATGAAAATCAATGACTACAGCTCCAAAAACACCCTTAAAGGACCTCCGAAAAAAATAGCTCATTTCTCCTCCTCAAACCCAGCTGATTTTCCATCAATTTTCAGCTACAAAATAATTCGTCTTCATCACTGTTAAAAAAAATAGTCGAGCTCGAGTATGTTGACGAGTTTTTGGTCGAACTCCGGTCACGGTTAAACTTCAGATGATTTGCAATCGGAGCTCACTGTTGCACTTTTAAGCGAAACAGAGCATTTGTTGTACTTTTGCTTTGGGGTTTTTGCCATTATTCAAATCTGAAAGAACTTTGCCATATTGAAAGGTGCACTTTAGCTTATCTTATTTCTAATTGATGTGTGATTTTGGAGTTTTATGTGCCTGGATAAAATATTTCCTTGGTTTCATAATTATCTCTTCCAATTGCTACTTATAATAATGTTATCATGGATTAACTTGCTAAAAATAATTTTAAAATTTGAGGCTCAAAACCATTGAAAATAGTAAAAGGGTGTATGTATTTGAGAAGGATATGCATGATATTTGTGAGCTGCTGTTTGCTATTAACTTTGTATGATATTGAAGTTTAGCCATGAATGTCTTTCCCTTTGTTTCGTTTCTTTTAGGTGGTTATTTGGCATTTTGGTTCCTCGTGTTTAGATTGTTGTTATCCAGATGTTTGTCTTAATAGGTCCTTATACATGTCCAAAAATTTTAGTAATTTTAATTCCTAAAAAAAAATACTCTTTTCATCAAATAAATTCAATCCATAAGCCTTGAGCCTCACAACAACCCCAAATTAATTTAGGAAAAACTATTAATGAACATAGCTAGTATTTTAGGCGCCCTTTTAATTTACTATCATGATTGTGTACACGTACGTGTGACATGATATGAGCGTCGATTTTTAAAATTAAACCAAGGTACACTTTCGCGTGACTTTGGCAAAATAATCTTAATATTAAGGGCTATTAATTATGTACACGTACGCGTGACATAGTTTTTAGCGCTCTGAATAAGATGAGTACACGTACGCGTCAGGATAATTTCTTAAAAGTGGTAAAAGGTAAAATATACAAAGGTCCTAAAAATGAGTAATTAGATAATTTAAGCCAAGTATGAATCATTAAGCGACCGTGCTAGAACCACGGAATTCGGGAGTGCCTAACACCTTCTCCCGGGTTAACAGAATTCCTTACCCGGACTTCTGGTTCGCAGACTTTAAACTGAATCAAATTTCCTCGATTTGGGATTTAAAACAAACCTGTGACTTGGGACACCATAATAATTATCCCAAGTGGCGACTCTGAATAAATAAATAATCCAATTTCGATTTTTGTCACTTAAAGTGGTAAAACTCCCTTATTACCCGTACGGGGATGAAAAAGGAGGTGTGACAATGGTAATATTGCTTATTTGAGGAATTATACCTAGAGGTCACTCGGTTCATTTGGTTGTGGATTGTGGAAGCTTGTCCCGATTATGGTGGTTCTTCTTGTGTGTTATGGGAAAAAAGGGGGGTTATTATAGACTCTTGAAAGGTTATTAGCCTAGTATGGTGCGACCAAGATCGGCTTGAGGTTTGTGAATGAATTTAAATATGAATATGGACTCTATATCATGCCAGATATGTTCACTTTAGCATAGCGCTCCTCATGGAGGAGTATTCGGGTGATAGATGTTGTTTCGTCGTCGTTTATTTCATGTAATGATATATTGTGCCATGTGAGTTGTGAAACGGCTTGATAAATTTCTTATGTGTTGAGGTTTCACGTAGCGATGGTGTTATGTGAGCAAGATGGCTCTTGAGGTTCAGATCATATATCGCACCTCAGTTGTGCTTGAGTTTTATAGCGTATGGAATCCGGGATCAGTGCAATCGGATTATATGAAGTATATTAAGGAGCAAAGATCATTATATGGTTCAGAATGAGGTGATGGTTCTTGTCATAAGTATAGACTCAATGATTTGTTGAATCGACAATTGGTTATGAATTTCTACACATCTCTTCTGTCGTGGCGGTATTGCAAGGGGTTAGAACATGATTTATATATGTCATGAGGTGCATTGGGAGCATTAGATTGATGGAATTTCGGCTATTGTTATTAGAGGATGTTGTTATCATCATGTGTGTTATGCAGTGCATAGTGTGAATTCAGCAAAGGTATGCAATCATGTCTCGGTGCATTGTGTAGTGATTGATACGATGTTCGTATGTTGGAGGCAGTCCTGGCAGAGAATTCTGGATGTTAGGATTGGGCTCTAAGCTTATTTGTCGGAATAGGAGAGAATGTCTTCAGATTTGCTCGAGCTAATGTGCTCAGCTGAGTTGTGGTAGCTCGGGTAGGTGCACGAGTCGGGGAATAGCTCTGTATGGTGATTCTGGTATTGGGAGCGCGTCCGGAAATGGATTCGGAGATCCCTAGGTCATTTTGGAGTCGTTTGGAGAAAGTTAAAAATTGAAGGGTTTTCAAGAAGTTTGACCGGAAGTGGACGTTTTGATATCGGGGTCCGATTTCGATTTCGGAAGTTGGAGTAGGTCCATAATGTCAAATGTGACTTGTGTGAAAAATTTGGGGTCAATCAGATGTGATTTGATAGGTTTCGGCATCGAATGAGGAAGTTGGAGTTTGAAAGTTCATAAAGCTCGAATTGGAGTGCGATTCATGGCTTTGGCGATGTTTGATGCGATTGAAGGCTCGAATAGGTTCGTAATGTGTTTTGGAATTGATTGGAGTGATTAAACAGGGTGTCGGGGGCCTAAGGTGGATCCCGGGTGGTTAACGGATCGGATTGGAGTTGGGGGATAGAGCTGAAGCCTGTTGTCATCTGGTGTAACCGCACCTGCGAGGTCTTGTCCGCGGGTGCGGAGCCGCAGAAACGGAAGTGGCTGGACTAGGACGGGACCGCGGATGCGGTCATTTTGCCGCAGAAGCGGGACCGCACCCGCGGAAGGAGAAGCGCAGAAGCGGAATAAGGGGGCCTAGTGAATGACCGCAGATGCGGTTGTGGGGCCGCACCTGCGGAGCCGCAGAAGCAGTCAAGTGACTGCAAGTGCGGAAAGGCTGGAGGCAGCGTGTTCTTTAAAAATTGGGGTTTTGCCATTTTTCACCCATATTTACTTTGGTTGGGTGATTCTGGAGCCTTTTAAGGGAGGGGATTTCATCATCTATTATGAGGTAAGTAATTCCGCAAGTATTAAGTTAAATACATGATTATATATGGATTTGAACATGGAAATTAGTGAAAATTGTGAGTTTTTGGTAAAAGACCTAGAAATTGATATTTTTGGATTTCGACCACGAAATTGGACATGGAATTTGGAATAAATTATATATTTGAGTTCATGAGGTTATGGGTAAACTTTATCTTCGAAAAGTTTCGGAATCCGGGCACGTGGGCCTGAGGGGGGATTTTTATCGACTTTGTGATTGGGTTAGGAATTGTTATAAATTGAATTGTTATGAGTAATTTGAGTATACATTTATGGGTTTGCATGATTACTGACTAGTTTTGGAGCGTTGAGCATCGAATTCAATTGTCGGGAGGGCTTGGATGCCGGTTATGGAACTTCGGAGCGAGGTAAGTCTCATTTTTAACCTTGTAAGAGGGAATTGTCCCCATAGGTGAAATAATTAATTATGTACTACTGTTTGTGGGGGGGCTACGTACGCAGGAGGTGACGAGAGTCTGATAGTAGCTACTAAAATGATTAAGTCCAGGTAGTCTAGGATCCAAAAGCATGCTTACTTGTCGTACTTGTAACTTTATTGTCAATTTAAAAATGTTTAAATCATATCGAACTTGGGAAATGAATTTAAAAAATTAAACATTATTTTCTTAACCGTTAAAAATGAAATTTGTAAATTTCCTGCGCAATTGTTTTCATGATGAAGTCTTGATTGACTGTTTGAAGGTGTGTATCTATGAGTACCTACGTCACATGATGATTCGCGAGCGGGGTAACTCTTTATTTATACGTAACCGCATTGCAATTTTATTCCGCGATCGGGGTGATCCTTTCCACTACTCTCATGGGAGCGGGCCGTTCGCATAGGTAGGTTAATAGATGCATCTATGGTTCGCGTCGTTCGACCCTTCGGCAGTGCACATTTTATTATTTTGTTGGATCAGGCCATACGTCCTCGGCATGATTTGCGCATGCTTGTATTGCTGCTTGGAAAATTTATGAGTAATGATATTTCTTCCTTGTCCTCAGATGAATTGTTAAATGAAGAAATATGAACTTTTGGGAAATCTCTTATTGTTAAAGGAATTTTTTACCTGCTTCCTGTTTATCAAATTTGAAATTTCCTTATAAAATTCATATTTGTGCATATTTGGTACTTCAATATTTGGACCACTAGTAAGCGTCGAAGTCAACCTCTCGTCACTACCTCCTCGAGGTTAGGCGGGATACTTACTAGGTACACGTTGTTTTTGTACTCATACTACACTTGTTGTGCATTTTTGTTGCACATGCACATGTATATCTAGTGGCCTCGTTGGGCGCAGCGGCATGGTTGACACGGAGACTTAGGTGAGCTGCATCTCTCGAGACGACCCGCAGCCAGCAGAGTCTCTTTTAGAGTATTGTGTTTCTTTTCTGTCCAACTGTATTCCGGATGGTTATCATATTGTACTTTATTTCCTAGAATTTGCTCATGAACTTGTGACACCGGGTTCTGTGATGACCCAAGGGGTAATTTTATGAATTAAGATTATGTTCTAGGCTTATTAGCCATAAAAAGATTAATTTTAACTACCTCAATTTGCGTGCGCAGTCCGGGCGTGAAACCGGAAAGCTTTTATGTGAAAATATAAGAAATACTAATTTTTAGAATTTAAATTTTGGTTTTAGTTTACTTGAGTCAAGGTTTTGAGTAAACGGACCCGCATCTGTGCTTCGACGATCCCAGGAGGTCTACAGTAAAATATGGGACTTGGGTGTATGCCCGGAATTGAATTCCGAGGTCCCAAGCCTTAGAAATCAATTTTTAAAAGAAATTGTCTTGCTGAATTATTAATGTAATAAAGAAAAAAATTAATGTTTGAAACCATGGGTATCGGGCCCGTATTTTGGTTCTAGAGCCCGGTACAGATTTGTTATAGTATTTTAACGCTATCTGTGAAATTTGGTGAGAAACGGAGTTTATTTGACGTGATTCGGACATCCGGTTGAGAAATAATGAACTTAAAATGTTCTTGAGAAAAATGATGAGTTTGAGGTTTAATTCATAGTTTTACATGTTATTTTCATGATTTGATCGCACGAGCAAGTCTGTATGATGTTTTTAGACTTGCGTGCATGTTTGGTTTAGAGCCCCGAGGGCTCGGGTGAGTTTCGGATAGGCCACGGGGTGTTTTACATTTAAAAATTTGCTGGTTTTTGTTGTTTTCTAGTGCCCAGTCCTTTTCTTCTTGGCGTTCGCATCATCCCAGTCGCGAACGCGTAGTGTAAATAGCTGGGGGTCATTTTTGTTCTATGCGAATGCGTAGACCCTCACGCGAACGCGAAGCATTGGCAGTTAAAGCTTCGCGAACGCATGCTGGGCTACGCAAACGCAGAGCGTAGCTGGGCCTGGGGGTAGGGGAGCCTGGTTGTGCTATGCGAACGCGACCCACCTTACGCGATCGCGAAGGCCACTGGCCCATTACCCTATGCGAACGCGGGTAGGCCCACGCAAACGCGATGAAGGCCTGCCCAGCTATATTAAAACAGTGTTAAAACGGACATAACTCTTTCCTATTTTTCGAACTACCAATTCATAGAGACGATTTTCTTCACCGAAGTTCATCCCCAAAGTATTGGTAATCAATTCTAAACTCTACTCTTAATTACCCAATGTTTTTCATCACTTTTAAATTAAAAATCAAGGATTTTCATGGTAAAAATTGAGGGTTTGGGTAGAATTAGAGAATTTTGTAAAAATGGGATTTTGACCTCGAATTGAGGTCTGATTTCGAAACTTATTTCATATTCGAGTTCGGGGGTGAATGGGTAAATTTAATTTGGTCCGAACCCCAAGTTTGGACCAAGCAGGCCCAGGGTCGGGTTTTAACTTTTTTGAGAAAACTTAGGAAAATAATAATTTTTCAGTAAAGTTAGTTCCTTTAGCATAAATTAATATTAAAATGATTATGATTAGATTCGTATTTATTTTGGATTGTTCCATTATGTGTAAGTAACTTTAAAAGTAAATGGCTAGTAAATTTCTAACAGTGGCTTGCCTAGAAAGTATTATGTTAGGTGCCATCACGATCCCGTGGTTTGGGAATTAGGGTCGTGACAAGTTGGTATCAAAGCACTAGGTTTCATAGGTCTCATTATTCACGAACAAGCTTGATAGAGTCTGAGGGATCGGTACGGAGACGTCTGTACTTATCTCTCAGAAGCTATGAAGTTAGGAACAAACTTAGTTTTTATTTTGACTATGTCGTGCGACTTGGTATCTCAAATACTGATTGAACTCTTCTACTCTCTCGCAGATGTCGAGAACACGTGTTTCTTCTTCCGCTAACCAACAATCCGGTCTTCCAGCAGCAGCAGCTCCTATTAGGGGCAGAGGCCGAGGTAGGGGACGGACTCAACCCGTTACTTATACTGCAGCCCCAGCTGCGGAGCCCCAGATTGAGATTGATGGGGGGTATCCAGCCCAACCATTCCAGCTGGACCAACTCAGGTTTCAGAGGGGTTTATTGTTACCCCAGTACTTCAAGATGCTTTGGTCCGATTAGTGGGCCTTATGGAGAGTGTAGCCCAGAGTGCATGAGGGGTCCAGACTCGTGTTACCCACACTCCTAATCAGACTACTCCTCAGGTTCAGACCTCAGCAGCCAATCCAGTTGGGGTAATTCAGCTAGTTGCTCCAGCGCCGCCCGTTGATGTGGCAGCTATGTCCACCGATGCTTTGTGGAGATTGGACAGGTTCATCAAGCTTTTCCCTGTTCACTTCAGTGGTGCTACTGTAGAGGATCCTCAGGAATATCTTGAAAGTTGTCATGAGGTTCTTCACAATATGGGTATTTTGGAGACCAATGGGGTCGACTTCGCGGTGTTTCAGATGACTGGTTCCGCCAAGAAATGGTGGAGGGATTATTTGTTGACTAGACCAGTTTGGTCGCCTGCTCTGATTTGGGATCAGTTTTCTCACCTCTTTTTGGAGAAATTTTTTCCTATCACTACCAGAGAAGAGAAGCGTCGTCAGTTTGAGCGTCTTCAGCAGGGTGGCATGACAATTACCCAGTACGAAAATCGCTTTGTGGATTTGGCTCGGCATGCTATTCTTTTGTTGCCTACTGAGAGAGAGAGGGTTAGGAGATTTATTGAGGTCCTTGCCCAGCCCATCAGGTTGCAGATGGCTAAGGAGACAGGGACAGAGATTTCATTTCAGGATGCAGCCAATGTGGCCAGGAGAGTTGGGACGGTTCTCTAGATGGGAGGTCAAAGTTCAGACAAGAGACCATGCCATTTTGGTAGATTTAGCGGTGCCTCGTCGGGAGGTGGAGATACACAGGGTAGAGGCCATTCTTCCAGGCCATTTAATTCAGCACTTCAGATGTCCTATGGTGCTTCAGATGGTCGTGGCTCTTACTTGCCTTATTCTGATCAATCAGCCCCGCTCATAGCACCTCCTCTTCAGAGTTATTATCGTGGTCAGCCGGTTCGTCAGGGTCAGTCTCAGTATCAGGATGGTTGTTATGAGTGTGGTGAGTATGGTTACATTCAGAGATCTTGTCCAAAATTTTTGGGTAATCAGCCTCAGTACCAGAATTCTCGTGCCATAGTTCCAGCACCAGCTGCCCAGCCAGCCAGGGATATGGGTCAGGTAGTCAGAGGTGGAGGTCAGAATGTTAGAGGCGGAGGTCAGCATGCTAGAGATGGAGGCCAGCCCGCTAGAGGTGGTAGCCAGCCCGCTAGAGGTGGAGGGCCACCTGTCAGGGGTCCTCCCGGTGACGTAGTTCCGGGTGGTGGGGCCCAGCCCCGATTATATGAATTTCCAACTAGACCCGAGGCGGAGTCCTCCGATGTAGTTATCACATGTACCATTTCAGTTTGTAATAAAGATGCTTCAGTTTTGTTGATCCAGGATCTACTTATTCTTATGTGTCATCCTATTTTGCCTCGTATTTGGTTGTGCCCCACGATTCTTTGAATGTCCATGTTTATGTGTCTACATCGGTGGGGGATGCTATTGTTGTAGATTGTGTATATCGTTCGTGTGTAGTCATTATTGAGGGTCTTGAAACTAGTGTAGACTTGTTGCTTCTTGACATGGTCGATTTTGATGTCATATTGGGCATGGATTGGTTGTCACCTTATTATTCCATTTTGGACTATCACGCCAAGACAGTTACTTTAGCTTTGTCGGGATTGCCTCGGTTAGAATGTAAAGGGACTCCTGGTCATTCCCCTAGCAGAGTTTCTTACGCAAAGGCTCGTTGCATGGTTGAGAAAGGATGTTTGTCTTATTTGTCTCATATCCGTGATTCTGATGCCGAGATTTCTTCAATAGAATTAGTGCCTATTGTTCGGGAGTTTCCCGAAGTGTTTCCTGTAGACCTGTCGGGGATTCCACCTGATAGGGATATCTATTTTTGTATTGATGTTGCTCCGGGCACTCAGCCCATTTCTATTCCTCCATACCGGATGGTTCTACCAGAATTGAAAGAACATTTGCAAGACCTGCTTGATAAAGGTTTCGTTAGGCCCAGTGTCTCGCCCTGAGGTGTGCCGGTTTTGTTTTTAAAGAAGAAGGATGGATCAATGAGAATGTGTATAGATTACCGGTAGTTGAATAAAGTTACTATCAAGAATAAGTATCCGTTGCCGAGAATTGATTATTTATTTGATCAGCTTCAGGGTGATAGTATGTTTTCAAAAATTGATCTGACATCGGGCTACCATCAGTTGAAGATTAGGGCGTCCGATGTTCCTAAAACAGCCTTCCAGACAAGGTATGGGCACTATGAATTTTTGGTGATGTCTTTTGGCTTGACTAATGCCCCAGTGGCCTTTATGGACTTGATGAATCGAGTTTTCAAGCCTTATCTGTATTCCTTCGTAATTGTGTTCATTGATGATATTCTTATACACTCCCGCAGTCGGGAGGAGCATCAACAGCACCTCCGTATAGCGCTCCAGACTTTGAGGGATAATCAGTTGTATGCAAATTTTTCAAAGTGTGAATTCTGGTTAGATTTAGTAGCTTTCTTGGGTCACATCCTTTCAGCAGAGGGTATTTAGGTAGACTCTAAGAAGATTGAGGCAGTCAAGAACTGGCCTAGACCCACTTCAGCCACGAAAATCAAGAGCTTCTTGGGTTTGGCGGGATACTACTGTTGTTTTGTGGAGGGGTTCTCGTCTATAGCAGCCCCGA
Source organism: Nicotiana paniculata (assembly GCA_005239505.1). NCBI lineage: Eukaryota > Viridiplantae > Streptophyta > Magnoliopsida > Solanales > Solanaceae > Nicotiana > Nicotiana paniculata. The sequence continues at coordinate 2,660 of ML321795.1, read as the reverse complement.
TGACGAGATTGACTCAGAAGGGTGCCCCATTTAAATGGTCGGATGAGTGTGAGGCGAGCTTCCAGAAGCTCAAGACAACCTTGACTTCAGCACCGATATTGGTGTTACCATCAGGTTCAGGATCTTTCACGGTATATTGTGATGCTTCCCGTGTTGGGCTTAGAGCAGTATTGATGCAGGATGGAAGGGTGATAGCATATGTGTCTCGGAAGTAAGGATTCATGAGAAAAATTATCTTGTCCATGACTTAGAGTTGGCAACCATTGTTCATGCATTGAAAATATGGAGGCACTATCTTTATGGCGTGCCATGTGAGGTTTACACGGATTATCGTAGCCTCCAGTACTTGTTAGAACAAAAACATCTTGATTTGAGGAAGAGGAGATGGTTAGAGTTGTTGAAAGACTATGATGTCACAATATCGTATCATCCAGGAAAGGCCAATGTGGTGGCTGATGCATTGAGTAGGAAAGCAGTAAGTATGGGCAGCCTTGCATGTATTCTAGTTGGTAAAAGACCGTTAGTTTTAGATATTCAGACTTTGGCTAATCAGTTCGTGAGGTTGGATATTTCGCCCAACCATATTCTAGCTTGTACAGTTGCTCGGTCTTCCTTATTCGATTGTATCAAAGATCGGCAGGATGATGACCCGTACTTGATGGTCCTTAAGGAAAAATTTCGGCACGGTGGTGCCAAAAAGATTACAGTTGGAGATAATGTTGTTTTGAGGATGTAGGGTCGTATATGTGTGCCTACTGTTGATGGCCTTCTTGAGTTGATTCTTGAAGAAGCTCACAGTTCTAAGTATTTTATTCACCTAGGTGCTGCCAAGATGTACCAGGACCTCCGACAGCACTACTCGTGGCGAAGGATGAAGAAGGATATTGTTGCTTATGTGGCTCGTTATTTGAATTGCCAACAAGTGAAGTATAAGCATCAGAGACCCGGTGGTTTACTTCAGCAGATAGAGATTCCTGAGTGGAAGTGGGAGCGTATCACTATGGACTTCGTTATTGGTATCCCACAGACTCAGAGGAAGTTCGACGTCGTGTGTTATTGTGGATAGGTTGAATAAATCAACACATTTCATTCCTGTGGCAAGTGCTTATACTTCGGAGAGGTTGGCAGAGATATATATTCGAGAGATTGTTCATCTCCATGGTGTGCCTGCATCAATGATTTCTGATCAAGGTATGCAGTTTACCTCGCACTTTTGGAGGGAAGTTCAGTGAGAGTTGGATACACGAGTTGAGTTGAGCACAACATTTCATCCTCAGGCGGACGGACAGTCCAAGCGTACTTCAGATTCTAGAAGATATGCTCCGCGCTTGTGTTATTGACTTTGGAGGTTCTTGAAATCAATTCTTGTTGTTATTGGAGTTTGCTTATAATAATAGTTATCAGTCGAGCATTCAGATGGCTCCCCTATGAGGCATTATATGGTAGGCGGTGTAGATTGCCAGTTGGATGGTTTGAGTCGGGAGAGGCTCGGTTATTAGGTACAGACTTAGTTCAAGAGGCCTTAGATAAGGTCAAGATTATACAGGATCGACTTCGTGCAGCTCAGTCTAGGAAAAAAGTTACGCCGATCGTAAGGTTCGGATGTGGCATTCATGGCTGGAGAGAGAGTATTACTTCGGGTATCGCCCATGAAAGGTGTTATGAGATTTGGGAATAAGGGTAAGTTGAGCCCTAGGTATATCGGACCTTTTGAGATTCTTGATAGAGTGGGGGAGGTAGCCTATAGACTTGTGTTGCCTCCAGGGTTATCCTCAGTTCATCCGGTATTCCACGTGTCTATGCTCCGAAAATATCATGGTGACCCGTCCCACGTGTTAGAATTCAGCTCTGTCCAATTGGACAAAGACTTGACTTATGAGGAGGAGCCGGTAGCCATTTTAGACCGGCAAGTTTGTCAGTTGAGTTCTAAGAGCTATCCTTCAGTTTGAGTGCAGTGGAAAGGTCAGCCCGTTGAGGCAGCTACTTGGGATTCCGAGTCGGACATGCAGAGAAAATATCCACACTAGTTTGCCAATTCAGGTAATCTTCTATGTCCTTCGAGGACGAACGTTTGTTTTAGAGGTGGAGATTGTGATGACCCAAGGGGTCATTTTATGAATTAAGACTCCGTTCTAGGCTTATTAGCCATAAAAAGATTAATTTTAACTATCTTGATTTACGTGTGCAGTCTGTGCGTGGAACCGGAAAGCTTTTATGTGAAAATATAAGAAATACTAATTTTTAGAATTTAAAGTTTGGTTTTAGTTGACTTGAGTCAATATTTTGAGTAAAGGGGCCTGGATCTGTGTTCCGACGATCGCGGGAGGTCCATAGTAAAATATGGGACTTGGGTGTATGCCCGGAATTGAATTCTGAGGTCCCAAGCCTTAGAAATCAATTTTTGAAAGAAATTGTCTTGCTCAATTATTAATGAAATAAAGAAAAAATTAATGTTTGAAACCATGAGTATCGGGCCCGTATTTTGGTTCCGGAGCCTGGTACAGATTCGTTATTGTGAGCATGTGATTTTTGCTCGTCGTATCATCCTATAAAAATCCCAATAAATCAATGGATTTTATGAATTTTGTTGTTTTTTGGGTAATTAATTGTGAATTACTTGCATTGTTTGCATATCCGTAATTCATCTTTCAAAATTATTA